>JBAKBP010007860.1:0-95962 GCA_037953745.1 Lithodes maja | reverse complement strand
GTCGTTCACGGTGTTGGCGGCAGCGGTAGCAGACGCAATATTTTTACTATTCTGTATTTTTGCTTTGTAATCAAACTTCAAATCTTGTCTTCCCCATGCTTTATCAAGATTACTTTCAAACTTTCTTATTGATTCGGAATCGACTACATACTGGGGCAGTGCGTTCCACTCATTTACCACTCTATCACAAAATGAGTTTTTTGCCTTTTCAAGCCTATTTCTTTCTTTGTCAATTTTCTTAGAGTGTCCTCTCGTTCTTGTTCCCTCCCGCATCAAGAAGATACCTTCACACACATCCTCATCATACTTTCCTGACACTATCTTAAAAGTCTCTATCATATCCCCTCTTTCTCCTATATGCCAGTGTCGTAAGCCCCAGTGTCCTCAACCTCTGCTCATAGCCCGCGTTCTTCAATGTTGGTACTAGCTTGCTAGCTCTCCTCTGCACTATCTCCACTACTTCTATATCCTTTACCATATAATATGGAGCCCACACCTGGTTTGCATATTCCAGGTGCGGCCTAACCAGCGCTGTATAGAGATTCCTGAATATTTCTTTGTCAAGTGACACAAATGTCCTCCTTATCAGCCCTACAATTCTATTGGCTTTGTTTATCTTTTCCGCTAAATGCTCTGAGAAATATAACTTATAGTCTATCACTACTCCTATATCCTCTTCTGCATTAACTTCCTCCATCGCTTCATACATACTGTATCCTACCTTGTCTATCTTGCTTGTCCCAATCCGCATGTACAGTACTGTACTTGCATTATTTTGGATGAAAAGGCATTAACCAATGTTCAGACCATCCCTTCATGCCCTCCACATCTCCTTGAAGCAAACACACATCTTCCTTACTCCTCACTCTTCTATACAGCTTAGTGTCATCCGCATACAGGTATATCTTATTTCCATTAATATAACTTCAGGTAAGTCGTTGATAAATATAACGAACAGTAGTGGTCCCAACACAGATCCCTGAGGTACCCCACTTGTAATTTCCCTCCACCTCGAGCCTATTCCATTCACCAGTACCCTCTGTCTCCGATCTTTCAGGAAGGCTTCTATCCATTTCACACATTTCTCCCCTATATTATAGCTTCTAACTTTCTCTATTAACCTTTTATGTGGGACCTTATCGAAGGCCTTCATAAAATCGCAATATACCACGTCTATAACATCACCATCCTCCAGAATTTGCATCCAATCATCTACCACCTTAATTAGCTGTAGTACCGTCGACCTCCCCGGCAAGAATCCGAACTGTCTCCCACTGAAAAGTTGGTTTGATTTCATATGCTCCATTATTCCTTCTCTAATTACTGTTTCCCTTAGTTTACACACAACACTTATCAAACTGACTGGTCTATAATTTCCTGGGTCATTTCTCTTTCCCTTCTTAAATATAGCTGTTATCTTCGCCTCTCTCCAGTCCATCGGGATTTGTCCTGTATTAAAAGATACCTCAAATAACAAATGTAATGGCTCTACTAACATCTCACCTCCTTCCTTTATGATTCTTGAATGTATCCCATCCGGGCCCGGGGACTTACTTCTGCTAATTTTTTCTATAGCCCTTCTTATTCTAGCATGGGAAAACTTTATTAGTTCTAGTGCCGGTGCCTGTTTGATGGGAATAGTAGGCACTGCATCAACCGACTCCACTGTTAGTATCTCCCCAAAGTATTTCCCCAGCACCTCTGCTTTCTCCTTATCAGTTTCTGCTCTATTCCTATCATCCAACTCTCCTTTCAGTTCTGGGATACCTACTCTTCTTGTTAACTTTTCCTGAATGTACTTCCAAAATATTTTTGGATTATCCTTCACGTTTTTTGCAATCTCTCTCTCCCTCTCCTTCACCCCCCTCCTTGTCTCCCACCTTATTTTATTGTTTATTTGTCTATGTTCCAAATCCACTTATTTAGCTTCTATAGTAGACCCCCTGTTCTTTTTAACACTTTTAGTCTATCCCACAATCGTTTCTTTCTTCTTATCAATGTCCAAAGCTTTCTTTTCATTGGTAATTCTGGGTTAATTCTTTTCCTCAAATTTGTTTTATCCTTATATTCCCTTACTGGTACACATTTGGATATAGCATTCTCCAGTTTGACTCTAATCTTCCTCCACATTCCTTCAGTGTCTTCACCGTTCAAGTATTCCCCCCAGTCAATGTCCAAACACCTTCTCAGCAGCTCATAATCTGCTTTATCATACATGTATGGTTTTTTTATTGCTTCTATTATCCCTCTCTATTTTAATATTGCAACTAAAACTTATACAGGCATGGTCACTACGACCTATAGGGCTATCCACATTGACATGTTCCACTATATCCTCCTCATTGCTAAATATCAAATAAAGTACACTCCCCTGCGTCCCATCTCTATATCTTGTCATCTCTGTAATATCTTACATTAAAAACCAATCTCTCACTTTCTCTATAAACTTGTTTTCCAGGCTACACTGTCCCGCTGGAGTAGTACAATTTGCCCAGTTGATCCTTGGCAAATTGAAATCTCCAATCAAAATCTTATATTTGTTCTCTCTATTATCTATTTCCTCCATTGTTTTCAGTAGGTTATCATCCTCTTCCCTACTATTATTTGGGCTTCTATATATAGAGGCAATTAGAATTGACCCTCTTGCACATTTTACTTCAATACACAAATACTCACAATACTGCTGTCTCATATCCACCTCATTTATCTTGAGCTGTTTTCTTACATAAATAAACAGTCCTCTTCCAACCTCTGCTCTAATAGCATTCCTCGCATACAACTCAAAACCCTCAAAACTATACTCCACCAGTTCCCTTTCAATTCTAGCATTTTTTTGGTCTTACTTCCTGTAAGGCTATGACATCAGGTTTTTCCTCTTCATCCTGCAACCTACATATCAGTTCTCTTTTCTTGTCCTGGGTAAACACATCAACATTGCTAAACATAATCCTTAATCTTTCCACCATTCCTTCAGCAGCTACATCATCCCGCTCCTCCTGTCCGTGCCCTACTTACTATGCCTTGCAGCTCACACTCATCATTGCGTAACAGCATGGTATCATACATACAACATACAAGTTTAAAGACTGTTTTGTCCACAGAGAATGTGGTTACAGTCTCACATCCAAAATGGCAGCTTTCCAGGCGGCCCTGTCAAGAGCTACCTCTGTTGTCAAGTTCTTTATTTTGAGATCAGACCGGAGTACCTGATCCCACGTCATTCTAGGTCTACCCCTACGCGCAGCTCTCCCCACGTTCACAGTCCGGCATTTCCTCACCCAGTTCTGATCATCCACAAATATCGTCCCCAAATTTCCCTCTCTTATCAATGTCACTCCAGTATCCACTGCTCTCCCTTCAACTTCTCTAAGAACTCCATCCATAAATAAATTAAATAACCAATAATAAAAACTAAAATTCTAGAACACTAATGCACTTATTACTTATTACTGTACAGTACTTAAAACCCAGAATATATTTATACAGTACTATACGGTCGCGCTAATAAGTCATGCCCCAGCTGTCGTTATGTTTGGCTTGCTCTGTGCTGTATTAATGTCTGTCAGATGTTGAATAGGCTAGGTAAGTGTAGGAACATGTTTGTATATTTCACTACATATGAAGGAATGAAGCTTAGATATTGCTGATAGCAATTATTGATCAAAACATACTTGGTGCCGAGACACCACTTATTAGCGCGACTGTACATAGCAATAATAAGCATGTGGGAATTAAGACACAAATGCAGAGCAGGGACCCAGTTTATTCAACGTTTCCCCAGTAAGGCTTCTTCAGGAATATTCCTATTATCATGTTATTCCTGAAGAAGCCTTACTGGCGAAACGTTGAATAAACTGGGTCCCTGCTCTGCATTTGTGTCTTAATTTCCACATCTGTTGCAGCCATTGCTGTTTCTTCACCACAATAATAAGCATACTTATCGTGTAGGGGGAACTTTAAATATGTTTACTAAGTTTTATACTTTTAGCACTACCCTAACCCAAACTAACCTCCTCCTCCTCCTCTAAAATGTATACTGCAATAGGTTATACTGTATTGTTTTAAAAATAATACGATGCTTAATAATTTAAAATATAAATGCTGTACCCTTAAAAATATATAGAGTAGGCCTATGTTTCTCCCCGTCGTTTACATGAATATGTACTACCAATTTTACTGTATACTGCACATAAGTGTATTCTGAGACTTATGACAAAAAATATTGAGTTGTTGTTGTTGTTGTTGTTTTTCCCCAAGCTGCCTGGCCGAACAGCCCCAAGGCCCCAAGCAAGGCCAAGGCCACAACCGAGCGCCCCCACAGAACCCTCCCCGCCGACCACAATAAAGCCTGGGTGACCGAAGCCACTCCACGGCGGGGAGCTGAGGAGGGTGCGGAAACGCCCGGGAAACCAAAGCCCCACCCAGGGCCCTGTGCCCCTCAGCAATTATGAAGAGAAAGTTGAGGGGCAAAGGAAAGATGTGACGCTTTGGCTTCCAATCTTGGTAGATTAGGAGGTCAATCCACGCAAGAGATGCCGTCACTTGAGATCTAGAAAATATATAAGTAAAAGGAATAGTCAGAGTAAGCTATGGGTATGGCAGAGATCGCTCAGTTCTCACTCTGATAGACCAGCCCATCACCACATGACTAGAACCCAATCCTCTCAGCATCAGCTAGGAAAGGCCCTAGAAAGCCGCCTTTGGCGGGGGGATAGCTCCCCTATTTCAACCCTTTTCGGGGTTGGGCACCCGCCCAAAAAAAAAACAAAAATTGAGTAATAACAGTGCATAAATTAATGGTACCGTAAGTGTTCTAGAATATAACCTGTCTAGGGGAATAAACCTGATACAAATCCGTACTGCTTACCAAAGGGTATGGCAGGTTACTGGATGGACTAGCCGAACACCACTAGAAAATATAGGTTTGATTCCCGGAGGGAAGAAAGAAAACCTAATATTTGGTAGGGGCCCCGTAATCATTGACGATATGCCTATTAATATAATAGCCTCCATTCAAGCACCCGCGGTAGCCAGTTTGAATCTACCGCCGCGAGGAGAACGGAGTACGCTTCATAAGGATAACGCTTATTCTCTTATGGAATCATCTTATGATTGGGTACTCTCTACGAAAAAACCTTCGTAAAATATAAAAAAATAAAAATATACTTAACCCTTCCTCCCCGGGCTGTCTTACCCAATGGCGGTCGCCCCTACCCGGGCGATATGGCTGAAAAACATCTAGGCCTAGGCTACCGTATTTATGTTTATTTTCACTGCTAGAACTTTCCCACTCATCCATAATCGTAGTGCGGTTTTCAATCTGTATTTTGGCATTGAGTAGAGCTCTGTAAGTCAACTGGTTCAGTTGTGATGACGATTTCAGTGGAGCCAATATTGCAGAGATGTTGCCAATATGGGGGCTTTTTAGACACTAATTTCGTCATGACGTCAGAACAATAACATTGAGGAGTCTTCTCCTTCTTGTTTTCGGAGGTGCGGTGACGAACGCTTGGGTTTGTTGACATACGTCGTACGCACGGCGTTCGGACCAAGCTTAATTAGGCTACGCATTACATAAATATTCCCCGAAACCCGGGTGTTTTGGCAGAAAAACGTCTAGGCTAGGCTACCGTATATTTGTTATTCTGACTACTTCCCGCATTCCCACGCATCCCCAAGCGTAGCTGTGTTATTTACCTGTAGAATGGCGTTAAGTAGAGCTCTCTAAGTCAACTGTTGTGATGATGATTTCATTGGAGATAACTTTATGGCAAAAACAGCCACTTTACACTACTTTTCGATACTTAACAACAACATACAGGCACACACGAACAAGCGACGCTCTCCTTCTTGTGGCCGGAGATGCGGGGCGTCAGTCCAGCCGGCTGTTGTTTACATGCGTCGGACCGACGCCTCGCACACCAAGCTCACAGGCTTTGACCTCATGGGTGTTTAAGAGCCCTTCCGGGCAGCTCGTGTATGCTTTTTTATGGGCGTTCAAGAGCCCTTCAGGGAACAGAGGGTTAAGCTCATGCCTTAGATAAGGCATACCGGGTAGCGGCCCTTCTTTCGTGCTGTCCTTACCTAAGGCAGACCGGGTAGGAAGGGTTAATAATTGTTATACTATAGCTTTCCATCTCGTGGATTTCTTGTGTGGGGTTCCTTGCCGCTGCTCCCTGAGCCGCCATACTTTCTTCACTGACATATTAAGATTCACCTCAAGACATCAAGCGAATGGGAAGGGTGATGGACGGGAGGGCCCTACATCGTCAATGATTACGGGGCCCCTACTAAATATTAGGTTTTCTTTCTTCCCTCCGGGAATCAAACCTATAATTTATTAGTGGCCCCTCCATCATTGACGATATGCCTGATATCTTAAGACTGGAGGGGGACATTCGTGACAATATCAACACACTAACAAATTACCTCAGGTAGAGACAAAGAATCTGTATAACAATTTAAGTCTTTATGGTTTACATACAATGTTTATAAAAATGGAAAAGTAAGCAGTGCGTTACTTCAAAGAAGATCTGCTTATAGGTGACTGGATTTGCACTCTGCGATCCGTCTAAATGTTTGTTTGGGGACATATTCTTATTCCCTTTCAAACAGGTACAGACCCATAATTCTTTGGATTATATACTGGCCTTAAAACTATTTGTACATATTGTTTATACTATATAGTTGTACTCGGATAGATATCTTCACAAATAAAATAAAATCTTTTGAGCTGTAGAACCAGCTCGACTATTAACCCACCAGACCCGGTTGGGCTCTGAGAAACCCATAACAAATGCGCCCGTGGAACCCCGTAGGGCTCTGAGGCACCAGCAGCTTGAAAGCCTGTAAGCTTGGTGTGCAAGGCGTCCGTCCGACGCATGTAAACAACAGCCGGTTGGACCGACGCCGCACATCTCCGACCTCCCCGTAGCGTAACGGATAGCGCGTCTGGCTCACAACCAGAAGGTCCCGAGTTCGAGACCCGGGCGGGGAAGAGACATTTGGGCAAGTCTCTTAACGGTGTAGCCTCTGTTCACCTAGCAGTATAAATAGGAACCTGGTGTAAGTGGACGAAGTTGTGACGTCCCATCTGGGGTTGGTGATCGGTTACAAGGTGAGATGGGTATCGTACTGGTAAACCTAAGCCTTCGGGTGAGACTGGTACCGTAGTGAGAATGGTACCGTACAAATTAACCCTAAGCCTTCATTTCCAAAATGTCGCCAATTGGCTAAAATACAGACTACACACACATCCACAGCCATTCCAACGATACATAAACACTTAACATGCATTTCACGCAATACATTCCCAGTTAAGGAGGCGCGATAATAATGAGCTTAGCTCGCATAGCGTGGATTCCCCTTGACGAACAAGTGAGTGAATAACAAGGAGAGGCGTCGCTTGTTCGTGTGTGCCTGTATGTTATTGTTAAGTAGTGAAAAGTGACTGATATCGCCACAAAGTTCTCTCCACGGAAATCGTCATCACAACTGAACCAGTTGACTTAGAGAGCTCTACTCAACGCCATTCTACAGGTACGAAACACGTCTACGCTTGGGGATGCGCGGAAATGCGGAAGCAGTCAAAATGACAAAGATACGGTAGCCAAGGCGTAGAAGTTTTTCGGCCAAAACCCCCGGGTTTCGGGGAAATTATAGAATACAATAGCCGGGGCTGGAGAGTTAAGTATCACAGCTCGTGAACTCATCACAATATCCGGCGGAGGGTTCTAGGGGTCTTTGAGCTATCTAGCACCCCCCCCCCCTCCTTTTCACCATTTATGATTTACCACTTAATTAGTAATAGCACATGGACTACTAGACCCGTTGCCGTAACGCCACACAGGTTAGTTTTGGTTTATCCAGGGCCACCGACAGGTATCGCGTCAAGAAAGTATTGTTGGACGCCCACAGCTTTGTGTTAGCTATGTCGTCCACTGAATAATTTTGCATGAATCTAAGAGAAACCGCCCACTTTCTTACATCATGAGCTCTGCCCAATACGCCGGGATTACTTTCCCTGATTACATCTACGAGTAAAGAAGCTAATTTCCGTCTCGTGATGCGATTCCCTGTTCGGTTGACCCATAGGAAGCTTGGTTGTTGAGGTTGTGCCACCCTCATAAACTTAAGTAAAGCTTGTACCGGGCATAAAAGATGATGCGTGTGTCCTCTTTTCAGCGCCGGGACAGTAAATTCTGAGAATACATGATCACAATGTTCATTCTTTGCAATGAACGTTGGAGACGGGGCGATTTGTACATGTTCGTTCAGTCTCCCGAACCTGAGGCAGTTGGGTTCGTTGCTCATCGCCGCCAGCTCAGATACTCTGTTTCCTGTCGCTAAAGCCATCAGGAACACAGCCTTCTTTAATACTGAATCAAAATCCGGCGCATGGTTATATTTGCGTGAGTGAAGCAACGACAAGGCTTTGTCTAGCGACCAGGTAGGCA
This sequence comes from Lithodes maja, assembly GCA_037953745.1. Taxonomy (NCBI): domain Eukaryota; kingdom Metazoa; phylum Arthropoda; class Malacostraca; order Decapoda; family Lithodidae; genus Lithodes; species Lithodes maja. The sequence continues at coordinate 87,506 of JBAKBP010007860.1, read as the reverse complement.
TGAGCTGGCGTGGTGGTGGGCGTAGCTTGAAGCATGCCCTCATGAAGCCTTTTTCTTTTGCCTGCGGTATGGATAGACCAGTGAGGTCGAAAAAGGGGGTTCTAATGGCTGACAAGTGATTCTTTAGTGTCACTACCGAGAAGCGTTTATGTTCAAACAAATAATCTAGGTATTTAAAAATGAGAGCCACTGAGGTGTCTGTTTGTGCTGTCTCCACTATCCAGGTTGTGAACGTTTTCCAATGTGATTGGTACTGTCTCCTGGTGGACATAGTATACTGATTAAGAAATTTGTTTGTAACACTCTCTCCATACTGGGTTAGCCATTTGTCATTTTGAATGTCCATAAGGCAAAAGTCAGTGAGGTCTTTAGGTTGCCAATTGTTTCCAAGTGGAAGGACGAGACCGGGAGTAGTACCGGGTTCTCGCACCATGTTTTCAACTGGTGATACCACAATTGAGCCGGCCATAGTGGCGCGATCATCGAGACTAGGCCTCGGTAGCCCCGTAGTTTGTGAACTACCTGACACATGAGTGAAGCGTCTGGAGGAGGAAAAAGATAGATGGAAGTCCACTTGTTCCAGTCCTCTGATAATGCGTTGGGACCTCCCGCCGAGGTTATTTCCCGGCGGGTTAGGTAGAGAGGAAGTCTGTGGTTCCCTTCTGACGCAAATACAGTAGATCCACTTGTGGACGGTATGGCTCTGCAATCATCTTGTTGAAGATGTTTTGTTTGATTGCCCATTCTACTGAGGTGCTCTGTATCCGGGACTAGAGCGTCTGCCCAGACGTTCGCTACGCCCGGGAGATAAGCTGCATGTAGATGAATGCTCAGCGATTCGGCTAGAGCAAAAATCTGTTCTGACAATTCCAGCAACCTCCAAGATCTTGTTGACCCTTGCTTTTGAATGCAGTGTACCGCATTCAAGTTGTCCATTCGAAACGCAATTGACTTCCCCTGTAATGAAGAGCCGTGAGTTTGAAGGAAAAATAGTGGGACTAGGAGTTCTTGTTGATTTATATGAAAGTTCATGTCTGGGGACCAAAGACCTTGGCCCTGGTGGCCTAGGCTTGACTGATATCCTCAGCCTATTGTCCCTGAAGCATCTGTGTCTACCCATACCGTAGGCGGAGGAGAAACCCACGTCATTATCGAGTGCAATATTTCCTTCTTCGCCCAAACCGACAGTAAGTTGAGAATTAATGGAGGAATGGTCCATAATTTTCCCGCCGGCAAAAGCGGGAAGAATTTGTTGCCTTCCATGATTAACCTCTTTACTTTCAGCCGGCCCAACTTCACAGTTAATTGGACCCAATTAAGAGAACCGACCAGGGACTCCCATGTCGTTCTCGTCGTATTCAGACTGTGGAGAAAACGAAACAGTTTCCTGCGAAATCTGTTGAGATTGTCCACACTCTGAGTGAGAGTCAGATTGGCCGTGTCCCAGACCAGCCCTATCCATTGGATTTCCCGTGTGGGTACAAGAAGAGACTTTGCCAAGTTGACCTTGAACCCTAGGGTCTGTACATGATTTATGACTTTGTTTACATGAATACATACATACATACATAACATTTTAAGACTGAGTGTTCCACACATAAGTGCAGTTTCAGTCTCTTGTCCTAATGGCGGCATTCCAGGCAACCCTGTTAAGGGCTGTTTCACTTGTCAAGTTCTTGGATTTGAGATCGGCACGTATAGTCCGATCCCAGGTCTTCCTTGGTCCACCCCTTGGTGCAGCTCCCTCCACAATCACAGACCTGCATTTTTTCACCCAATTTTGTTCATCCATTCTCTCCACATGTCAATACCATCCCAGTCTACTTGTACGCATCACCTCGCTAATACTCTTTATACCTAAACGTCTCCTCAGCTCAACATTTGTTATTCTATCCTGTAGCCTGGCCCCACACATCCATCTCACCAATCTTATCTCATTACGCTCCATTCTGTTGACATCCTCTACTTTAACGGCCCATGTTTCTGAGGCATACGTCATTGCACTTATAACACATGAGGCATACACCTTTCCCTTCAGGGGGAGAGGCATTCTTTTCATGGTCAGGATTGGCATCAATTCTCTGAACTTCCCCCAGCCACACCTAATTCTAGGAACAGTGGCAGCCTCGGCCCCACCACCGGCAGAGATGGTATCTCCTAGGTAACAAAACTTGTTCACCAGCTCCAAAGACTCATATCCAAAATTTACAGCCACAGGATCATCACTTAACACAAGCTCGCCTTTGCACACTACGCACTCAAATTTCTCTATTTCTGACTTCTCCTTCGGCAGGGGCCCCTTTATTATACTACAGCGCTTACTCCCATGATGTACCCAACATCGACAGATGCTACATTGAATTGAGTTAACGCCCACTCCCTTTCCACACACTGCACATGGGTATGCACCGCTCTTTTCCACATTGCCTCGTCTCAATCTATAATGTATAACCTTGGTTTTGTTAATATTGACTCTTAAACCCTTGCTCGCCATGCCCTCTCTCCACTCTCTGAATTTGGCCTCAGCATCCTGCATACTGTCAGCTATTAGGAATAAATCGTCTGCATAAAACAGTTCCAACGGGAGTCCGCCTCTAAAAACTCTAGACAGCGCCTCCAAGACCATAATAAAGAGGAGGGGGCTTATCTGACATAAACTCTCTTTCTTACAGTTTCTTACAGTAGTTCCTCTGGAAAAAGGCAAACTATGCCTGTGTATCCAGCTCAGTGCCAGTACTTGCACTGCTGTGGTCGTTCACGGTGTTGGCGGCAGCGGTAGCAGACGCAACATTTTTACTATTCTGTATTTTTGCTTTATAATCAAACTTCAAATCTTGTCTTCCCCATGCTTTATCAAGATTACTTTCAAACTTCCTTATTGATTCGGAATCGACTACATACTGGGGCAGTGCGTTCCACTCATTTACCATATCACAAAATGAGTTCTTTGCCTTTTCAAGCCTATTTCTTTCTTTGTAAATTTTCTTAGAGTGTCCTCTTGTTCTTGTTCCCTCCCGCATCAAGAAGATACCTTCACACACATCCTCATCATACTTTCCTGACACTATCTTAAAAGTCTCTATCATATCCCTTCTCTTTCTCCTATATGCCAGTGTTGTTGTTTTTGTTGTTGTTCCCCAAGCTGCCTGGCCGAACAGCCCCAAGGCCCCGAGCAGGCCAAGGCCATAACCGTGCGCCCCACAGAACCCTCACTGCCGACCACAATAAAGCCTGGGTGACCGAAGCCCCACCCAGGGCCCTGTGCCCCTCAGCAATTATGAAGAGAAAGTTGAGGGGCAAAAGAAAAAATGTGACGCTTTTGCTTCCAATCTAGGTAGACTGGGAGATCAATCCACGGAAGAGATGCCGTCACTTGAGATCAAGAAAATATAAAAGTAAAAGGAACAGTCAGAGGAAGCTATGGGTATGGCAGAGATCGCTCAGTTCTCACTCTGATAGACCAGCCCATCACCAGATATGCCAGTGTCGGAAGCCGCAGTGTCCTCAAAATCTGCTCATAGCCCGCGTTCTTCAACGTTGGTACTAGCTTGCTAGCTCTCCTCTGCACTTTCTCCACTGCTTCTATATCTTTTACCATATATGGAGCCCACACCTGGTTCGCATATTCCAGATGTGGCCTAACCAGCGCGGTAGGCCTATAGAGATTCCTGAATATTTCTTCGTCAAGTGACACAAATGTCCTCCTTATCAGCCCTACAATTCTATTGGCTTTGTTTATCTTTTCCGCTAAATGTTCTGAGAAATTTAACTTATTGTCTATCACTACTCCTATATCCTTTTCTGCATTAACTTCCTCCATCGCTTCATACATACTGTATCCTACCTCGTCTATCTTGCTTGTCCCAATCCGCATGTACAGTACTTGCATTTTTTTGGATGAAAAGGCATTAACCAATGTTCAGACCATCCCTTCATGCCCTCCACATCTCCTTGAAGCAAACCCACATCTTTCTTACTCCTCACTCTTCTATACAGCTTAGTGTCATCCGCATACAGGTATATCTCACTTCCATTAGTTATAACTTCAGGTAAGTCGTTGATAAATATAACGAACAGTAGTGGTCCCAACACAGATCCCTGAGGTACTCCACTTGTAATTTCCCTCCACCCCGAGCCTATTCCATTCACCAGTACCCTCTGTCTCCGATCTTTCAGGAAGGCTTCTATCCATTTCACACATTTCTCCCTTATATTATAGCTTCTAACTTTCTCTATTAACCTTTTATGTAGGCCTTATCGAAGGCCTTCATAAAATCGCAATATACCACGTCTATAATATCACCATCCTCCAGAATTTGCATCCAATCATCTACCACCTTAATTAGCTGTAGTACCGTCGACCTCCCCGGCAAGAATCCGAACTGTCTCCCACTGAAAAGTTGGTCTATCTATCTATCTATCTATTGCCTGACGCCGTGATCCCCGAAGGGGTGGCCACGAACGAACCGCCCCCATGCACCTCTGTCCCCAGTCAGTCGACGCCCCTCCCCCCAACCAGCACCGCCTTCATTCATGTAGTTCCTCACTCCATCCTTCCACCTCATATTCGGTCTACCTCTCCCCCTCTGTCCCTCCACCTCGCTCTCGTACACCCTCTTAGTCATTCTCTCGCTTTCCATACGTTCCATATGGCCGAACCATCTCAAGTTGTTCCTTTTCACACTTTCCAGCACATCTACCTCCACACCACACCTCCTTCTTACTTCCTCATTAGTCTGTCTATCCCTCCATGTAATTCCGCACGCACTCCTTAAGTAATTCATTTCCACTGCTCTCACTCTTGGTCTGAGTCTCTCAACCAACGTCCATGCTTCGCTTCCGTAAGTCAGTGTCGGGATTACCACACTGTCATGCAAGGACTTCTTCACTTCCATACTGACCACCCTATTTCTTGTTACTGCTTTTAGCGTTCCTACAACCCTCTTCCCCTGTTGTACCCTCTCCCACACCTCTTCATCCATAGTCCCATCTTTACTCAACACACTGCCCAGATACTTAAAAGAGTTGACGATCTCCATAGCCTGACCGTTCAGCTTCACCTCACACTCTGTGACTTCACCCCTTTCGAAGACCATAACCTTGCTCTTCCCCGTATTTACCTTCAAATTCCGTTTTTCGCACACTGTTCCAAACTCATTTACCAGACCCTGCAACTCCCATTCATTATCACTCATCAGAACTGTATCATCCGCAAACAGCAGTATAGGTAGCTTCCACTCAATTCCCTCCCTTTTCAGCGATACACCAACATCCACTGCTCTTGATAGTATTTCTTTCATAACTCCATCCATATATACAGTAAACAACCACGGGGACATCACACACCCCTGTTTCAAACCAACATTCAGGTCAAAGAACTCGCTCTGCTCACTCTCCACACGTACTGCCGCCTTTGCACCCTCATACATGCTCTTCACTGCTTTCAGCAACTTGCCCTCTACTCCGTATATTCTAAGTACTTTCCACAAACCTTCTCTATCCACTCTGTCATAGGCCTTCTCCAAGTCCATAAAGGCAACATACACCTTTTGTTTCTTCTCCAGATACTTCTCCACAACACAATTCAGGGTAAAAATCTGATCTACACATCCTCTTCCCTTCCTAAAGCCTCCCTGCTCGTCGCCTATCCATTTCTCCGTTCTCACTCTCACTCTCTCAATCACTACCCTACTGTATACCTTCCCTACTACGCTTAGAAGACATATTCCTCGGTGGTTACCACACACTCCTCTTTCCCCTTTGCCCTTATATAGGGGGACTATTATGCCAGTCTTCCAGTCATCGGGTGCACTCCCCTTCTCCCATGCTAGTTTGCACATTTTCCATACCCATTCTATCACTATCTCACCACCATACCTCAACATTTCCCCACACACTCCATCTGTTCCTGGTGCTTTCCCCAACTTCACTCTTTTCATGGCTTCCCACACTTCTGACCTCCTGATCCCCACCTCCTCCTCCACTACTTCTCTTCTTCTCCCTCCCATACCATATCCAGCTATGTTTGCTGGCTCTTCATTCCTTTCATTTAGCAACTCACTGAAGTACTCCCTCCATCTTTCGACTCTCTCTTGCTTCTCGGCTAGCATTCTCCCATTCTTATCTTTCACACCCTTACTGTTTCCCTTGCTACCTTCCCTAACTTTCTTGACTTCTTTCCAAAACAGTTTCTTACTCTCCCTCCATTTTACACTCAGATTCCTTCCAAATTCCTCATCTACTCTTCTCTTACTTTCCTTCACTACTCTCTTCACCACCCTCTTACTCTCCACGTACCTCGCTCGTTTCTGTCTCTCGGAATCTTCATTCCCTCTACTACCCAACCGCTCTCTATATGCTTTCTTCTTTTCTTCCACAGCTATTCTTACCTCTTCTGTCCACCATGCTGTACCTTTCACTCCCCTCCCTCTTCTCCTCACTCCACACACCTCCTCACATGCTGCACAGATCTCATCCTTAAACACCTTGCTCATCTCCTCCACTTCCTCCATAACTTCCAGGTCGAACCCACCTAGTCGTCTTTCCACTGCTCTCCTGTACTCCTCCCTGACTTCCTCCTCCTGCAACCTCTCCACCCTCCTCACCATTCCACCCTCCTCACCATTCCACCCTCCTCTCGCCTCCCTCCCGCTCTCCTCACCCACTTCTTTTGTAACCTAACCTTAGCTACCACTACATAATGATCAGACAGACCCCCTCCAATACCCCTATACACCCTAGCATCCATCACAGATTTCTTCATTCGTTCATCCACACATACATAATCAATCAATGACTTTCGTTCCACCACTGTCTTATCCTTCATCGTCAACATCCGTTTCCACGTGTACCTGTGGATCATTCTGTGTCGGAAGAAGGTGTTGGCTATCCACAGCCTCCTCCCCACACATACGTCCACAAGTGCACTACCATTCCCATTCACCTCTGATGGTACCCCCCACCCTCCCACCACTCCCTCAACTTTCCTATCACCCACCTTACCATTCATATCCCCAATCAGAAATATTCTTTCGTTCTTGTCAAACTTCTCCAGGCACGCCTCCACATTCATCCAGAACTCCTCTTTCTTTCTTTCAAGTATATCCTCTGTCGGGGCATACACGCATACAATCACCCACGTTTGTATTCCTACTTTCATTCTCACCCACACAATCCTTGAACCCACAGACCCATACTCTCTTACACATTCCTTCCATTTGCTACTTACAAACAAACATGCATCTTCTCTCGCTGTTCCTTCACTCACTCCAGCACACACACCCATTCCACACTCCCACTCTCTCACATCTGAACCTTTCCATTTGGTCTCTGTCATTCCACATACATCCAGCCTGGCATTCACTAACACTTCCAGAACCTCTCTCTCTTTTGTGCCATCATTCATGCCACTAACATTCCATGTAGCCATTCTCAGAATGTCCGAAGGCATGTCCTTAGTCGGTCGTGGTTCGTCAACGTTGGTTCCGTCCGCATCCGAGGCTGTTCGTTCGTTTTTTTTTGCTTAGATATTTTTTCCGGGTGGGGGTCGCAAGCCCACCGACCCAACCTCTTTAGTCGCCTCTTACGACACGCAGAAGGCACGTGGGGCATATTCTATTCCCTAACCCCCAGGGGGTAAGCTGTAGTACCGTCGACCTCCCCGGCAAGAATCCGAACTGTCTCCCACTGAAAAGTTGGTTTGATTTCATATGCTCCATTATTCCTTCTCTCTGACTCTGACACTACCAGCCAGTCGTCTAGATACCATATCACCTTGATCCCTTGAGCTAATAAAGGTATAAGGGCTTGCCGGACTAATTTTGTGAAAATTCTCAGTGCCAGGTTCAACCTGAAGGGTAATCTCTGAAAGACGTAAGTCTCTTGCCTGATCCTCAGGGCGAGGAATTTTTGGGAACCTTTTGGTTATGGGGACATGCCAATAGGCATCTTTCAGGTCTAGGGAGCACATCCAACCTTGCGGCGGAAGTGTGAGCCTGATTTGATTCACTGTAAGCATCCTGAAGGGTGAATGTGAGTGTTCAGATACGAGAGATCTACTACTGGTCGCATCTGCACACTGTCCCTCTTTGGCACTAGAAAAAGTCTGGAGGTGAAAACATGGCAAGTTGGATTTACCGGGACAATGACATGCTTGGTGATCATTTCTTGGACAAGTGACTCCACCTCTAAAGAAACATGATTGAACTCTTGAGTTTGACGTAAACGAGGTCGCCGGAGCCACCGCCAAGTGATGCCCTTGCTTACCACTGTCTGGGCCCACGTTCGTCGGGGCCAGGCCCTGCAGCATGACTGGAACGACCCAGTTTCTGTACTGGGTCTTTTTGCCGGGACTACTCTCGAATCCAACTCGCCTGCGATAGGCCCCGGGAGAGAGAGAGTGTGATTGACTAGTTTTTTGGTTGTGATGAGACGGCTGGCTGGTTTTTAGCAGACGTTGATCCCTGATGTGGCTTGTTGTGAGACTTACCTTTGTTATCCCACTTGCCTGAGTGTTTACCCTGCCTGTGTTTGTGCTGAGTACCTCCCTGCTGTTGGGGAGCTCTAGGGTCCCAAAAGGACTGTTTAGCACTAGGAGCTTGAGGCTTATTACCGCCTTTTGGTTTAGAGTACGGTTTCTTAAACGACTCCTTCCTAGGCTGGGAGGTACTCTGCCTTAGAACGTCTACCATATTGAATACTGCACTCCATGTATCCATATTAAGTAGTGAAGCAGTTAATACTGGGTTAAGTGTTGCCCGGCGACCTACGTCTTCCGGCAACTTCTTTACCAAGTATACCCTTAAGTCCTGGCGTGCTCTGACCGCCTCCATGATAGCTATTCTTATACAGTATTACCTAAGGACTGAATGGAGTTTTGTAACAGAAGCCTCTGTGATAGTTCCGTGGCCTTCCGCACATTCTGATCCGAGATGGCTGTAATGGTTCTCGTGAGTGACTGGGCAACTTGGCGACTTACTAGATATTGAGAAAATAGTCTAAGTGCTTTACTGCATTACTGTACTTGAAATCTCTGTCCAATTGGGCCGGAGGGGGGAGTACAAAAGGGGTCGTTCAATTCGTAAAGTACCGGTACGAGTTTGGGGGCCGCTAAGAAGTCAAACAAAGCCGGCGAAACCCCTCCGGCCTTATTAACTGATAGTGAGGCCCATAAGTGGTTCTCTTGGGGGATATGATGGGAGGATTTCGAGGTAAAATCTACAAATGTTTAAATCCAGTTGTTACAAACATTTTATGAATGGAGGATGCCTTTAGGCACATGGACCTTTTTGTTTTATCTGTGTTTTTCCTTCCTCCGTTCATTGTCTCTTTTAAAAAAAAAAAAAAAAAAAAAAAAAAAATGGTGGTTGCAAATTGTTGCACCTCTATTTCCCAGACAACCCACGGACCCGTACCTACCTGCCCCACCTGCAGGACTGGACTGTGGCCTAGATCGAGCGCCGGAATTGTATCCAATTCCGGTGTCAGTGCATTGAGAGACTTTATGTCGTTCATGCCATCCGATCGTGCCCAGTCTGCAAAACGTCGTGCAGCTGAGGCAGGAGGTTAAGCCGGTGATGCAGAGTATACAGTACGAAGAAATCAGCACTGTATACATTGGGTATTGGCTTAATACTAACATCCAATAATTTTCCCTCTACATCTTTGGCTTCGAGTTTCTTACTCCTACTTACTTCAATGGTCCAATCACTAGGAGCCGGAAGCTTCCCCGACACGTTTTGCTGTGCCATATGTGGTTTCTATGCTATTGCCGGAATCCATGAGCAGTCTGGCCCGTACAGGAGGGGCATAGGGCCTCTCCTCTGTGGGAGTTTATCATCTTATAGAGTTTTCCCATGCTAGAATATGAAGAGCTATAGAAAAAATGAACAGAAGTAAGTCACCGGGACCGGATGGGATACATCCAAGAATCATAAAGGAAGGAGGTGAGATGTTAGTAGAGCCATTAATTTTTTTTATTTGAGGTATCTTTTAATACACGACAAATCCCGATGGATTGGAGAGAGGCGAACATAACAGCTATATTTAAGAAGGGAAAGAGAAATTACCCAGGAAATTATAGACCAGTCAGTTTGACAAGTGTTGTGTGTAAACTAATGGAAACAGTAATTAGAGAAGGAATAATGGAGCATATGAAATCAAACCAACTTTTCAGTGGGAAACAGTTCGGATTCTTGCCGGGGAGGTCGACGGTACTACAGCTAATTAAGGTGGTAGATGATTGGATGCAAATTCTGGAGGATGGTGATATTATAGACTTGGTATATTGCGATTTTATAAAGGCCTTCGATAAGGTCCCACATAAAAGGTTAATAGAGAAAGTTAGAAGCTATATTATGGGGGGAGAAATGTGTGAAATGGATAGAAGCCTTCCTGAAAGATCGGAGACAGAGGGTACTGGTGAATGGAATAGGCTCGGGGTGGAGGGAAATTACAAGTGGGGTACCGTACCTCAGGGATCTGTGTTGGGACCACTACTGTTCGTTATATTTATCAACGACTTACCTGAAGTTATAACTAATGGAAGTGAGATATACCTGTATGCGGATGACACTAAACTGTATAGAAGAGTGAGGAGTAAGGAAGATGTGGGTTTACTTCAAGGAGATGTGGAGGGCATGAAGGGATGGTCTGAACATTGGTTAATTAATGCCTTTTCATCCAAAAAAATGCAAGTACATGCGGATTGGGACAAGCAAGATAGACAAGGTAGGATACAGTATGTATGAAGCGATGGAGGAAGTTAATGCAGAAAAGGATATAGGAGTAGTGATAGACAATAAGTTAAATTTCTCAGAACATTTAGCGGAAAAGATAAACAAAGCCAATAGAATAGTAGGGCTGATAAGGAGGACATTTGTGTCACTTGACGAAGAAATATTTAGGAATCTCTATACAGCACTGGTTAGGCCGCACCTGGAATATGCGAACCAGGTGTGGGCTCCATATATGGTAAAGGATATAGAAGCAGTGGAGAAAGTGCAGAGGAGAGCTAGCAAGCTAGTACCAACGTTGAAGAACACGGGCTATGAGCAGAGATTGAGGACACTGGGGCTTCCGACACTGGCATATAGGAGAAAGAGAGGGGATATGATAAGAGACTTTTAAGATAGTGTCAGGAAAGTATGATGAGGATGTGTGTGAAGGTATCTTCTTGATGCGGGAGGGAACAAGAACGAGAGGACACTAAGAAAATTTACAAAGAAAGAAATAGGCTTGAAAAGGCAAAGAACTCATTTTGTGATAGAGTGGTAAATGAGTGGAACGCACTGCCCCAGTATGTAGTCGATTCCGAATCAATAAGGAAATTTGAAAGTAATCTTGATAAAGCATGGGGAAGACAAGATTTAAAGTTTGATTATAAAGCAAAAATACAGAATATTAAAAATGTTGCGTCTGCTACCGCCGCCGCCAACACCGTGAACGACCGCAGCAGTGCAAGTACTGGCACTGAGCTGGATACACAGGCCTAGTTTGCCTTTATCCAGAGGATCTACTGTAAGAAAAGAGGGGGAGGAGCAACATCCGGGATTACACAGACTTTAGAGGTAGTCAAGGAGGCAGGCACTGTCGTGCTACATGCCGTAGCTGATTCCAGATTTACGTTAAGTGGAGGAAAAGAAGCTTGGGGAGGTTTAATGCCGGTAGGTTCTAAAGGTCTTACCGTAGAGTCAATCGGGGGAGCTACCGGGGTACTGGTGTAAGGACCTGAGGTAGTTGTTGTTGTTGTTGTTGTTGTTCCCTAAGCTGCCTGGCCGAACAGCCCCGAGTCCCTGAGGAAGGCCATGGCCACGATCGGGCTTTCCCACAGAGCTCTCATTGAGTGTAGGTTGTGTTGTTGGCGTAAGTGGTTGTGTGAAATGCAGTCTTCTATGATGTGTTTAACCCTCAGTTCCCGGATGGGCTCTTGAATGCCATAAAAAAGCATGTAACAGGAACCCGGATGGTCTCTTAAACATCCATGACGTCAAAGCCTGTGAGCTTGCTGTGCGAGGCGTCGGTCCGACGCATGTAAACAACAGCCGGCTGGACCGACGCTCCGCATCTCCGGCCACAAGAAGGAGAGCGTCGCTTGTTCGTGTGTGCCTGTATGTTGTTGTTCAGTATCGAAAAGTGGTGTAAAGTGGCTGGTTTGGCCATAAAGTTATCTCCAATGAAATCATCATCACAGCTCACCCAGTTGACTTAGAGAGCTCTACTTAATGCCATTCTACAGGTAAATAACACAGCAACGCTTGGGGATGCGCGGGAATGCGGGAAGCAGTCTGATTAACGAATATACGGTAGCCTAGCCTAGACGTTTTTCGGCCAAAACACCCGGGTTTCGATGAATATATATATATTACATAACCGGGGCTGGAGGGTTAATGGTATGGGGTGCTGTGTTACATCCCGGGCAGGCGTCGACAACGGAGTCATCCAGTCTCTTCTGATAGCTCAGGAGAGCTGGATGGTGTCCGCATCTCAGCCTGGCCAGGTGGACTCTGTCCTCGCGAGGGAGGGAGGATTCGGAAGGATGGATTTCGGGAGGTCGTGCATGCAGCTGCGTGTTGTCTGTGAGTGAGTGGATGGATTGGCGAGAGATATGAGTATGGATGTGCTTCTGGAAGTTGGTTCGGGGTGGGCAGGGAGGGAGAGAGGACAATAATTGTGTGTGATACCGTGTGCTGGGTGTTGTTTTGATATTTCTTGGTGTCTGTGGATGTGTTGCCATGTAGTTTAGTGGGTGGTCTTGGTTCGTGGAGGCTGCTGCCAGGAATTGAGTGCCTCTCATGTCCAGATGGTCTTTGACTTTGAGGATTTTTGTTTCTTGATGTAGATGATCTGTGGGTGTAGTAGCTGTGCAGCCTGTAATGATCTTCAGGGCTTTGTTTTGAATAGTCTGTAAGGTCTTATGATGTGTTTCAGCTAGGTTAGAAGCCCAGGCTGGGCTTGCGTATTCCATTACTGATCTTATGTATTGTTTATATACTGTGGTGGTAGTTTCTTTGTTGTGTCCAAATTTTGTGTGAGCAAGTTGTTGTTGTTGTTGTTGTTGTTCCCCAAGCTGCCTGGCCGAACAGCCCCAAGGCCCTGAGCAATTCCAAGGCCATAACCGAGTGCCCCCCACAGAACCCTCCCCGCCGACCACAATAAAGCCTGGGTGACCGAAGCCACTCCATGGCGGGGGGCTGAGGAGGGTGCGGAAACGCCCGCACTTGCTCACTTGTGTGAGCAAGTGACCTGAGGGCGTTAAGTCTGGGTGTCAGTTTCTTTTTAATGCTTGTGGTGTGCTGTTTGAATGTCATATGAGTATCATATGTTACTCCTAGGATTTTGGGTGTGTGTGTATGTGTTAGGGGTGTGTTGTTTATGGTGAGTTGAGGGATGTATTCGTGTTCACCTGTCCAGCTTGTGAGCAGGGTTGCGGTGGATTTGGCTGGGGCTAGATTAAGTCTGTTTGTAGTGCACCAGCCATGTAGTGTGTTGAGATAGGGTTGAAGGAGATCTGTTGCTCTTCTTGGGTCATGGTGTGTGCATGTGAGTGTTATGTCATCTGCATAGGAGGCTAAGTTTATTTGGGGAGTATTGGGTGTAGTTATATCGTGCATGTACAGATTGAAGAGTGCGGGCGATAGGACGGATCCTTGTGGGACTCCGTTTGGAAAGTTTCTGATTTTAGATGACTGACCGGCAAAAGATACGTGTGCACATCTGCCTGCTAGGAAGTTGGCCAGCCACCTTTTTGTGTTGTTGTGCATGTTTGTGTTGTAGATTTTGTTTGTTAGGTTGTGGCGTGGGATGGCATCGAAGGCTTTACTAATGTCGAGTGTGGCTAATAGTGATCTGTGTGGTGGTCTAGCTGAGTTGATGCCGTCAAAAGCTCTTTGTGTAAGGTCTGTGAGAAGAGTGTTTGTGGAGTGCAGTGGCCTAAAGCTATGTTGTGTTGGAGCTAGGGGTAGGTCGGGTGTAATTAGTTGTAATACTAGGCGTTCCATGACTTTGGAGGGGGAGCAAAGGAGTGTAATGGGGCGGTGCGAGGAGGGTAGCGTGGGGTCTTTGTTGGGTTTGGGGAATGTGATGATGATACCATGCTTCCAAATGTCTGGTATTGTGTTGTGTGAATAGCTGTAGTTTGATATGTTAGTGAGTGTTTGTATGCCTTGTGGTCCCAGGTGTCTGAGGTGTATGTTGCTTATGTTGTCTAGGCCACAGGCGGGTGAGTGCTTGAGATTGTTGATGATATGCTTTGTCTGGTGATTGGTGAAGGGTGTATAGTCAGGGTCTGTGGGGAATTGTCTCTTACGTCGGATGACACGTCGGTCGTCTTTGTGAGGTTTTAGGTGGCTGACATGTGAGAAGTGATTGATGAGAGTGTTTGCTTGTTGTTTACATGAAGGAGTAGAGTCTGTTGTTGTGATTGCAGCATGTGATTGTGTTGTGTTGCTGTTGGAAAGTGTGATGCTGTTTAGTGTTTTGTAGATTTTTTTGGGGTTTGTTTTGTGATCAAGTGTTTGTAGGAAGTTATTCCAATTTAGTTTTTGTTGTTCTTGTATTTTGTTGTTAGTTTGGGTGTTGAGTGCTTGAATTTGTTGTGTGATGTCTTGTGTGTGGGGTGCTGGGGAGTGTTTCAGTGTGTCGCGTTGTCTGATGAGGTTTTGAATTTCTGGTGTGAAGTTGGGGTTGTGTCTTTTTCTGTTACCTCTTGGAATGTGTTTCTTGTCAGCGTTTTGGATAGTTTTATTGAGTATGTGTACAGCATTGTTGATGTTAGTGATGGGTGTACTGTTTAGAGTTGTGAAGTGTTGTTCTGTCTCATTTGTAAATGCTTCCCAGTTAGCTCTTTTATAATTGGTGTATGTGTGTTTGTGGCTAGCTGGGGTGAGTCTGGTTTTGGTGGTGATAATGATCGGGAGGTGGTCAGAGCCTAAGGTTCTGACCACCCTCCAGGATGTTGTGGGGGCGAGTTCTGGGGAGCAAAAGGTGATGTCTGGAGATGATGGGTTATAGAGGGCTTGGTGAGGAATATGGGTATGTTGATGGATGTCGTTAAGGATGATGAGGTTATCAGTTTGGTTTTGTAGTACCAGCCCTCTGTCTGTGTCAGGGTTGTCGACAAACCAGGCCGACGTCTTGGCGTTGAAGTCACCACCCAGGATGATGTGTGGGGTGTTTGTGATGTGTTGTAAGTGTGGTCTGTATTCATTTGGTACTGTAGGGGATGTTTGGGGAGGGATGTATGTGTTTATGATGGTTATGTTGGATTTGTTGCCAGTGCGTATTTTAATTGATTGTATTTCTGTTGTGTTATCATTTGGGGGGAGGAGGGATTTGGTTTGTACACTGGTTACTATGTATGATATTTCATTGTGTACCAGGGTGATGAGTCCACCGCCCCCGCCGACAGCCCGGTCTTGTCTGATGGTGGTGAAATTATGAAATGTGGGTGTTTTTTGTGATGTGCGGAGTTTTGTTTCTTGTAAGATGGCAATGTGTATGTTGTGTTGTTTGATGAAGTGTGAGAGTTCGTGTTTCTTTGTGTTAATGCCATCTATGTTCAATTGGAGAATGTTAATGTTATGTGCACGATGTATGTTGGGTGCTGCTGCACGAGGATGGGGTGGGGGTGAGGGAGGGGCTGGAGGTTGGGATGGGTGAGGTGGGGGTGGGGATTGGGGAGCAGGAGATGGGGGTTGGAATGGATTGGGATGGGGTATGGTGTGTTGAGTTGAGGATGTGGATAGTATGGGAAGGTTAGATGGGTTAGGGAGGAGAGGTGGACGGGTTTTAGGGGGGGGGGGAGTGGATGATATGGGAAGGCTAGGTGGGTTGGGGAGGAGAGGTGGACGGGTTTTAGGCGAGGGATTTGACTGGGAGAGGGAGGGGCATGAGGAACAAGTCCAGGTGTTCGTGTAGTGTTTCTTGGAGGCAAGTGTTGTACAGGTGAAGTGGGTCCAGTTCCTGCATGAATTGCAGAGAACTGAACCCTTAGTGTGGCGACTCGAAGTGATGGGTTTTGAGCAAGTTGGACATATGTATGTGTACGTGGGTCCTGGGTTGCTCTCAATGTCTCCGGCTAGAAGAAGTCTTCGAGAAATGACAGCCGGAGAGTCATTTCTCGGTGTAGGAAAAACTGTGTGATGTGTGTGTGTGGTGTGAGAGGTGTGGAAATTCCCGGCGCGACCGAAGCCACTCCAAGGACCCGTGCCCCCAGGGGGGGGGCAGGGGATAGTTGTGACGGTTTGGCTCCCGAAACTGCTCCCCGCGGCCGGCATCCGGTTGTCCTCCACTGGTCGATTGATCTTGTCTCCGGCCGTGGAGGGTCGGCAGCCATCCGCGGTTGGCAGCTCCGGGAGGTGGTCCCACGGCGTAGACGCCGCCACATCAGGACTACCTGATGGTAGTAGGAACATATTGTTGCATAATTTTATGTAAAATGTCATTAAGTTCATCTGTAGTCACACATTTACTGTGGGGCCCCCTAGAGGATTGAGAGCTCCCTTCGGATTCCTCCTCATTGTTCACTTGTTGAGCCGAGGACAGATCAACGTCCTCCGGCTCTCCGGGTATGTGTATCACTTCCGGCGTTTGTTGCCGGTTTTCAGGTACTTGGTTATCCGGTGGCCACACTAGATCTGGGACAGACGAGGGAAGTGTGTCTAAGTTAGTATTCTCCCCCGTCATGGCCTGGTTATCACTTGAGGGATTTAGCTGTGAGGGTGATTGTCTCCAGACTCCCCGGTCCTGTCCTGCAGGTGGTTGGGAGTCCGGTATTACCTGAGAGTCATCATAAATTTGACATGAGCAGGTCTGAGAGCCCCCATAGTTCTCGGCTAACACCCTATTCGACACAATCGGTGGAGCTCTACGTGCTACATAATTTAGTTTAGGTATAGCAAAAGTAAAGTCATGTGGCTCACTCAAGGACTGACTGTTCACATCCCTAGGACCCGACTCAATCCCCTCCGCCCCTACCTCCAAGCTTTGTAATGTGGAGGTAGAGGCGGAGGGAAGTGGCCGCGACCCCGGCGTAGGCTGGTGGCGCGGCTTCGTGGCATCCGTGCGGACACTTTTATGTCCTGAACTAGATTGCTTTGTCGAAGAATCCAAATCCTCCCTCCGTCGTTTAGTCGACCTAGATGATTCAACTGATGAATGACGGGATTGTCTATGGGGGGACCGTGATCTCGACCGAGACTTACTATTCTGGGAAGGGGACCGTCTTCTCTTCG
The DNA here is from genome assembly GCA_037953745.1 of Lithodes maja. NCBI lineage: Eukaryota > Metazoa > Arthropoda > Malacostraca > Decapoda > Lithodidae > Lithodes > Lithodes maja. Next base: position 70,275 of record JBAKBP010007860.1, on the reverse strand, counting down.
ACCGGTCAGGGGGGGTCTCCTCGGCACTTTCACTGTCACTACTATCACTACTCACCAGTGCTTTGGATAAGACTTTAGTTTTCAATTTTAGCTTTGTTGACTTGGCCGGAGTTGATTTTACTAAAGGAGATTTAATTACTAGATGATCCCACAAGGCCTCATCGTCACAGTGTAATGCCTTATGGGCCACGTCCTTTGCGTACCCATTAAACAAGTTCTTAATCTCTTTTAAAGCCGCAAGGCATGAAAGGTCTCTCTTGTCGAAGAGCGCCGCTCTTAGTTCTGAGCACACGGCGCATCTCTTCGACACCTATAATCCCTGTGAACGATTGAGGCACTTAACGCATTTCATACACAATGTATGCGCAAAAACTGGTAAGAGAGAACAGGTAGGAGTAGCGCATAAGTCAAACCGAGGCATGATGGAGTTAGGACCCCCCCCCCCTTGCCGTAATCGGCTCACCCAACTGCCGCCGGTACTGCTACTGAAGTGTTGTGATCTGGAAATAGAAATTTCCAGGAATCAATGCTCATAAGGATAACCTGAGAGGTGTTAACACATCCTACCTTAACCCTCCAGCCCCGGCTACGCATTACATAAATATTCCCTGAAATCCGGGGGTTTTGGCCGAAAAACATCTACGCCTAGGCTACCGTATCTTTGTTATTCTGACTGCTTCCGCATTCCTGCGCATCCCCAAGCGTAGATGTGTTTCGTACCTGTAGAATGGCGTTAAGTAGAGCTCTCTAAGTCAACTGGTTCAGTTGTGATGATGAATTCATTGGAGATAACTTTATGCGGGGCGTCGGTCCAGCCGGCTGTTGTTTACATGCGTCGGACGTACGCCTCGCACACCAAGCTTACAGGCTTTAACCCATCAGACCCGGAAGGGCTCGTAGGCACCCATAAAAAACACACCCGAGCTACCCGAAAGGGCTCTGAGGCACTCATGAGCTCAAAGCCTGTAAGCTTGGTGTGCGAGGCGTCCGTCCGACGCATGTAAACAACAGCCGGCTGGACCGACGCCCCGCATCTCCGACCACAAGAAGGAGTGCGTCGCTTGTTCGTGTGTGCCTGTATGTTATTGTTAAGTATCGAAAAGTAGTGTAAAGTGGCTGTTGTTGCCATAAAGTTATCTCCAATGAAATCATCATCACAACTGAACCAGTTGACTTAGAGAGCTCTACTTAATGCCATTCTACAGGTACAAAACACATCTACGCTTGGGGATGTGCGGGAATGCGGAAGCAAGCAAAATAACAAAGATGCGGTAGCCTAGGCGTAGACGTTTTTCGGCCAAAACCCCCGGGTTTTGGGGAATATATATGGAATACATAGCCGGGGCTGGAGGGTTAAGCTCATGGGTGTTTAACCCCCTGTTCCCGGAAGGGCTCTTGAACGCCCATAAAAAAGCATACCAGAGCTGCCCGGAAGGGCTCTATAACGCCCAGTGGTTGAAAGCCTGTGAGCTTGGTGTGCGAGGCATCGGTCCGACGCATGTAAACAACAGCCGGCTAGACCGACGCCCCGCATCTCCGGCCACAAGAAGGAGAGCGTCGCTTGTTCGTGTGTGCCTGTATGTTGTTGTTAAGTATCGAAAAGTAGTGTAAAGTGGCTGTTGTTGCCATAAAGTTATCTCCAATGAAATCATCATCACAACTGAACCAGTTGACTTAGAGAGCTCTACTTAACGCCATTCTACAGGTAAATAACACAGCTACGCTTGGGGATGCGGAAGCAGTCAGAATAACAAAGATACGGTAGCCTAGTCTAGACATTTTTCGGCCAAAACACCCGGGTTTCGGGGAATATATATACAGTATAATACATAGCCGGGGCTGGAGGGTTAAGAGTCCTTCCAGGTAGCTCGGGTGTGTTTTTTATGGGTGTTTAACCCTTCCTACCCGGTCTGCCTTAGGTAAGGACAGCACGAAAGAAGGGCCGCTACCCGGTATGCCTTATCTAAGGCATGAGCTTAATAGCCTAATTAAGCTTGGTCCGAACGCCGTGCGTACGACGTATGTCACCGCACCTCCGAAAACACGAAGGAGAAGACTCCTCAATGTTATTGTTCTGACGTCATGACGAAATTAGTGTCTAAAAAGCCCCCATATTGGCAACATCTCTGCAATATTGGCTCCACTGAAATCATCATCACAACTGAACCAGTTAACTTATAGAGCTCTACTCAATGCCAAAATACAGATTGAAAACCGCACTACGATTATAGATGAGTGGGAAAGTTCTAGCAGTGAAAATAAACATAAATACGGTAGCCTAGGCCTAGACGTTTTTCAGCCATATCGCCCGGGTAGGGGTGACCGTCATTGGGTAAGACAGCCCAGGGAGGAAGAGCCCTTCTGGGTCTGATGGGTTAAGTCCGCCGGAAAATTAGCTATATCCACTGCTACTCTAACCTTCCGCTAAACTTGACTCAGAGAAACTTTTAGGTTTCTCTGATTCTTTGAACTGCTTACCTGTGACAAAGGTGTCACTGGCCCTTGAAGACCTTAAGCGTTTTACTATCAATGACTATTTGGACTAGAGAGATAGTAAATGATCACGCATTCTTGTAATTCTTGACTATTTAGTCAGTGTTTACCTTTGAACTGTGCGCCGGGCATACTAAGTTGCCGCATGAGGCTATCGGTCAAGGCGAGTTCACTCGGCGAGCCGAGTTATTCCCTGAGGAAATCGCATTTCCGCCGGGAAGTTCATGGTTTAGCATACCACGCCGGGACATATGGTAAGTTCCTTACTCGTCCGCTGGACGAGAAACGGGCAGCTGGCTTTGAAAGCCGCCGGAAAAACGAACCAACCAAAATTTTCGGAGGTGCTGACTTATCTGTGAAAGTCAGGCCCAAAAACCCCACACCAACAGGACGTCTCCTGATTCCCTCTAAACATGTAAAATCTCACATGCAAACTCAGGGAAACAAATTAGGCTATGATATAATTATATGGAATAATATTATTCATCAAATAATGACCCCTAGCCTTACCCGGAGACCCCTACTGAGGCTGGCCACGAGGCTTGTAGAAACAGCAAAAACAGCAGCTCTCCAACCTCCTGAAGACCCAGCAGCAGCAGCACATGGTGAAGAGGCCCACGCGCAGACCCGGACTCTGGAAGGTTCCACACCACGTGTGGCAACCCTTAAACCAGAGCTGCTAAAAACAATAATGCAACTGCCTCTTAGAGACGGCCTGAAGCATAATCCTGCGTTGAAGTAGCCTCCTAACTAATTAGTTAAGCAATAGCTAAGGCGCATAATTACAATAACATAAAAATACATGATGCGCAGATACTGGTGGACTCGAAGCGCCTGTACAAAGTACCCTATTTTAACACTTCCTGCGGGCATACCAATGGGGTAGCCTGTGCTAGCTAATCTAAAATCTTGTTCAATACAACTCAGATATATACAAATGAGTAAGGACTATGAAGCGGAGCACACTGGCACCCAACCTCTCGGGACGACCGCGGGAAGAGGAAGAAAGTATGGTGGCTCAGGGAGCAGCGGCAAGGAACCCCACACAAGAAATCCACGAGATGGAAAGCTATAGTATAACAATTATTAAGAATATTTGTTTTTTTTATATTTTACGAAGGTTTTTTCGTAGAGAGTACCCAATCATAAGACGATTCCATAAGAGAATAAGCGTTACCCTTATGAAGTGTACTCCGTTCTACCCGCGGCGGTAGATTCAAACTGGCTACCGCGGGCGCTTGAATGGAGGCTATTATATTAATAGGCATATCGTCAATGATGGAGAGGCCACTACTAAATATAGTACTAACAAGATACACAGAGGGCCTCGGAGTCGGACAGATCCTAAGTTGAGTGGTCAATCTTGTAAGTCCTTCAGTAAACTGGTTCAGGTTGTCTCTCTTACAGGGATTAGGTCCGCTTGGAGGTATTCTGTGTATGGCCACACTCATTAAGGGGAGTAAGGCATCCGACAATAGATAGATAGACTTAAATCCCTCATGGGTATCGTGGACACTCCTTTCGCGGAGTTATTATAGACTATAACACCTAGCCATATCTAACCATCAATTAAGTAACACCCCGTTCTTAACATTAATCGTCAGTAACAAACCATAATGCACTTGAATAAACTAAACTAAACTAAACAAGTAACCTGATCTAATGAGAGCATATGGTCCTCCCGGGATTCCAACTCGGGACACCACACCCAGAAAATAAGCATCTAAACAATTACACCATCAACACAGTTATAGCCTACCTATTTATCCATAGCTTATACTATACTGTGTTTAAAATATTATCTCATTCTGTTTATATAGATGTGTACAGGTCTCCATCGTTTTACAATTTTTTTTTTCTAAATTTTTGTTTCTATGTGATTGAGGGAGGCAAAAGGCAGAACTGCCTATAGCGAGTGCCTCCCCCATAGTTGAAAGAGTGACAGGGCCAAAATCAAGGGACGTTCGAACCAAAATGCCTGGACACACGGAGTTTGAAGCAATTTAAGTCATAGGAAGAGGGAAAGACTGATTCTGGGAGATAATTCCAGAGCTCAGCTGTTGAGTAGAAGAAAGACTGAGAGTAACGTTTCACTCTCGGGTTGGAGAGTTGCACAGAGTAGGGGTGGGATTGAGTTGCAAGACGGGTACCACGTGCCCTCCGTAAAGGAGGTGGTATACACTGGGAAAGCTCTGAGGAACACTGATTATTATAGTAGCGATAGAATAGCGAGAGAGATTGGGTTATATTCCTGAAAACCCGATCTTAAATAGAAAAATCATATAGCAAACCCTAAAATTAATGGGGTAAGAGGCTGTGGATAGCCAACACCTTCTTCCGACACAGAATGATCCACAGGTACACGTGGAAACGGATGTTGACGATGAAGGATAAGACAGTGGTGGAACGAAAGTCATTGATTGATTATGTATGTGTGGATGAACGAATGAAGAAATCTGTGATGGATGCTAGGGTGTATAGGGGTATTGGAGGGGGTCTGTCTGATCATTATGTAGTGGTAGCTAAGGTTAGGATACAAAAGAAGTGGGTGAGGAGAGCGGGAGGGAGGCGAGAGGAGGGTGGAATGGTGAGGAGGGTGGAGAGGTTGCAGGAGGAGGAAGTCAGGGAGGAGTACAGGAGAGCAGTGGAAAGACGACTAGGTGGGTTCGACCTGGAAGTTATGGAGGAAGTGGAGGAGATGAGCAAGGTGTTTAAGGATGAGATCTGTGCAGCATGTGAGGAGGTGTGTGGAGTGAGGAGAAGAGGGAGGGGAGTGAAAGGTACAGCATGGTGGACAGAAGAGGTAAGAATAGCTGTGGAAGAAAAGAAGAAAGCATATAGAGAGTGGTTGGGTAGTAGAGGGAATGAAGATTCCGAGAGACAGAAACGAGCGAGGTACGTGGAGAGTAAGAGGGTGGTGAAGAGAGTAGTGAAGGAAAGTAAGAGAAGAGTAGATGAGGAATTTGGAAGGAATCTGAGTGTAAAATGGAGGGAGAGTAAGAAACTGTTTTGGAAAGAAGTCAAGAAAGTTAGGGAAGGTAGCAAGGGAAACAGTAAGGGTGTGAAAGATAAGAATGGGAGAATGCTAGCCGAGAAGCAAGAGAGAGTCGAAAGATGGAGGGAGTACTTCAGTGAGTTGCTAAATGAAAGGAATGAAGAGCCAGCAAACATAGCTGGATATGGTATGGGAGGGAGAAGAAGAGAAGTAGTGGAGGAGGAGGTGGGGATCAGGAGGTCAGAAGTGTGGGAAGCCATGAAAAGAGTGAAGTTGGGGAAAGCACCAGGAACAGATGGAGTGTGTGGGGAAATGTTGAGGTATGGTGGTGAGATAGTGATAGAATGGGTATGGAAAATGTGCAAACTAGCATGGGAGAAGGGGAGTGCACCCGATGACTGGAAGACTGGCATAATAGTCCCCCTATATAAGGGCAAAGGGGAAAGAGGAGTGTGTGGTAACCACCGAGGAATATGTCTTCTAAGCGTAGTAGGGAAGGTATACAGTAGGGTAGTGATTGAGAGAGTGAGAGTGAGAACGGAGAAATGGATAGGCGACGAGCAGGGAGGCTTTAGGAAGGGAAGAGGATGTGTAGATCAGATTTTTACCCTGAATTGTGTTGTGGAGAAGTATCTGGAGAAGAAACAAAAGGTGTATGTTGCCTTTATGGACTTGGAGAAGGCATATGACAGAGTGGATAGAGAAGGTTTGTGGAAAGTACTTAGAATATACGGAGTAGAGGGCAAGTTGCTGAAAGCAGTGAAGAGCATGTATGAGGGTGCAAAGGCGGCAGTACGTGTGGAGAATGAGCAGAGCGAGTTCTTTGACCTGAATGTTGGTTTGAAACAGGGGTGTGTGATGTCCCCGTGGTTGTTTACTGTATATATGGATGGAGTTATGAAAGAAATACTATCAAGAGCAGTGGATGTTGGTGTATCGCTGAAAAGGGAGGGAATTGAGTGGAAGCTACCTATACTGCTGTTTGCGGATGATACAGTTCTGATGAGTGATAATGAATGGGAGTTGCAGGGTCTGGTAAATGAGTTTGGAACAGTGTGCGAAAAACGGAATTTGAAGGTAAATACGGGGAAGAGCAAGGTTATGGTCTTCGAAAGGGGTGAAGTCACAGAGTGTGAGGTGAAGCTGAACGGTCAGGCTATGGAGATCGTCAACTCTTTTAAGTATCTGGGCAGTGTGTTGAGTAAAGATGGGACTATGGATGAAGAGGTGCGGGAGAGGGTACAACAGGGGAAGAGCGTTGTAGGAACGCTAAAAGCAGTAACAAGAAATAGGGTGGTCAGTATGGAAGTGAAGAAGTCCTTGCATGACAGTGTGGTAATCCCGACACTGACTTACGGAAGCGAAGCATGGACGTTGGTTGAGAGACTCAGACCAAGAGTGAGAGCAGTGGAAATGAATTACTTAAGGAGTGCGTGCGGAATTACATGGAGGGATAGACAGACTAATGAGGAAGTAAGAAGGAGGTGTGGTGTGGAGGTAGATGTGCTGGAAAGTGTGAAAAGGAACAACTTGAGATGGTTCGGCCATATGGAACGTATGGAAAGCGAGAGAATGACTAAGAGGGTGTACGAGAGCGAGGTGGAGGGACAGAGGGGGAGAGGTAGACCGAATATGAGGTGGAAGGATGGAGTGAGGAACTACATGAATGAAGGCGGTGCTGGTTGGGGGGAGGGGCGTCGACTGACTGGGGACAGAGGTGCATGGGGGCGGTTCGTTCATGGCCACCCCTTCGGGGATCACGGCGTCAGGCAATAGATAGATAGATAGATGGGGATGTTTTCTGGGACCGGCCAAAACATAAACACCTAAAACCTATAATAATATCGTAAATTGGGGCATCGGGTAGTGAGGGAGACCAGCAGTCTAAGTTTCTTCCTGTTCAACTGTACAATCGCGCTAATAAGTGATGTCTCGGCACAAAGTATGTTTTGATCAATAATTGGTATCACCAATATCTAAGCTTCATTTCTTCATATCGAGTGAAATATACGAACATGCTCCTACACTTACCCACCCTATTCAACATCTGACAGACATTAATACAGCACAGAGCAAGCCAAACGTAAGGACTGCCAGGAAATGACTTATTAGCACGACCATACACATATTAAGACTTTGGACTACTGTACTGTATAAGGAATGTAGAATGTTATGACTTCACTTCCTGTACTGCCATAACTCTGTGTAGGAGTAAGTGGACAACTCCCTCATCAACCAGACATAGGCCGAGGCAGACACAATCCTCTAGGCCTGACTTACCGGTACTCCCTTAACCCCTCCAACCCGGATGAGCTCTTATACGCCCATATCAACCTCGGCCCGCGCAACCCGGATGGTCTCTTATACGCCACTTGCTTGCATGCTTGCTTTTCGAAAGCCGCGCGTACATTTTGGTATCATGGGACGGTAGGTGGCGCCACCCGGCGTAAACGACGCCACAACAACAGTATCTACCCCGACGCCATCATGGACAGTACACCAAATAGTGATTCCGCCGTGTCCGACAGCGGGCTTCCTACGACGCCCTTGCTAGTGCGTCGTGCCTTACCCCGACGCCATCGCCTAAATGTGTTATCTCCCGGAGGTATTGAGACGACTTTGAGACTTTATGAGAAAGCTGATGCCAAGCATAAGATTGATGAAGAAGTGAGTGACCACTCCAGTAATTATAAGTCGAGTGATTATGGCCATGAGAGTGATAAAGAACAATTCCTGGGATTTGCGAGAGAATTTGACAGTGATGAGAGTGATGAAGGTAATGTACCAGTTGTTGAGGTAGCTGGTTTACCTAAAGATAGTGAACTTGAGAGAGTGAGTGAGTGGGAGAGTTCAAGGTCACTCACCAAATTTCGCATAAGTGACACGACTCCAAGCCCTTCCCCAGGTAAATCGCCTTTCAAGCTACATTTCTACAAGAAAAAAAAGTACTTGAGAAGGCGGCCGCGGCAGCTAGGGAACAAGCAAAAATACTTGGTGAGGATGAGGCTGTGAGTGAGGATGAGGCTGTGAGTGAGGGTCAGCGTGGTGAGCCTTCTCGACCGCCATTGTCTCCCTTATCTACCCACGCCACCCAAGATGACCCGGATGCCCCGCATTCTTCCCCACCACCCCCACCATTGCCAAGGGTTGAGGACCCCCCACTTTCGGCCTATTTGCCTCCTAGGTCCCCCGACAGGAGACATACTGCTGCCGAAAAGGGGAAAGGTAGAAAATATACTAAGAAAATTAAGAAAAGTAAGAGAGTTTTGTTCGAGGCTCCCGCGGCGGCGTCCACCCCGGCCGGCCCCAGCCATACATCCCCGCAACTTTCCCCACGGTCCTCCCCACCTCTCCCGCCTTCAACATGTCTTCCTGCAGAAGTCTTTGAGGTCGCATCACCAATACCTGGGCCTAGTGAAAGTGAATCATTGCTTTCTGTCACTCGTCGCAGGCCAAGGAGCCCGGGAGGACACAGCCTCACCTGCCACTCCTTCCCCACCTCGCCCACCCGCACGCCGCCCACGCATCACTGGTTCCCCGCCAGATTATGTGGGGGCCACTGATGATGAAGGGCACCTCTCTGAAGACTCTGGCCATGATTACATAGGTCCACCGTCAGGGCAAGATGACCACGATGACGATGAATATATGGACATCGACGACCCTCGACCCACCCGCTTGGCCCGGCTTCGTGCTGCCCGTCTTCCTGCCCGCCGCCCTGGCCGACGCCCTCGCCGCCCTAGGGCGCGCGCCTCCCGAGTTGGCCGTGGGCGTGCTGGGCCACCAGTTGGAGCTCCTCGTCGGCGTAGACAAGACCCATTCTACGTTTTTCAGTGGCAAGACATAGTTGATGGGGATGTATACAACCCTGATGTGCCAGCTTTTGATGAGGCACTGGAGGGTTCAGGCATTACCCCCAATTTTCCTGCAGGCCCCAATGCTCCACCACACGAACTATTTGAGGCATTCTTTGATGAGGAGGTGGTAGGCTATGTTGTCAAAGAGACAAACAAGCAGCACCAATTCCAGGTCCACTTTTTGGGCAAGGTGACCAAGGGCCATATGAGGAAGTGGACCCCACTGACTCATAAAGAATTCATGGTGTTCCTGGCACTCACCATGCTAATGCCTCATGTCAAGAAGCATAGGTTGCCTGACTATTGGATCACCAATGATCTGATTTCCACCCCTGCCTTCGGGAAATATATGGCTCGCGACCGGTACCTTGATATCCTCGCAGCGCTCCATCTTGTCACCAACACCGACGTCCACCGCCCAGACAAGCTGTGGAAGATTAGGACGTTGTATGAGATGATGCGAGAACGCTTCACCTCCTACTTCAAGCCCTTCCGCAAGGTCGTCATTGACGAGTCTCTTGTGCTGTTCCGGGGAAAACTCAGCTTCCGGCAGTACATCCCCTCAAAAAGACATCGCTTTGGCATAAAATTCTTTGTGCTGTGCGACTGCCAAACTGGCTATGTCCTGGACTTCCTGGTCTACAGCGGGAAGGAAGGGGACGTGCTTGTGGACCCCCTCATTGGCTTTGGCGGAGCAGTGGTGCAAGCCATGATGGACCGCTACTTCCATAAGAATCACGTCCTCTACACGGACAACTATTACACGTCCCCCACTCTCTCACAGTACCTGCATGAGCGCAAGACGGGGACTGTAGGCACAGTACGAGGGAAAAGGAAGGGCATGCCACCTTTCCCTCCAAAGACCAAAAAAGGTGATGTCTTCAAGAAGAAGTCGGGGCCCATTCTGGCTATCCACTGGCACGACCAGCGGAAGGTCAACCTCCTGACCACCATCCACAAGGGGGAAATGGTGGAGACTGGCAAGGTGGATCGCCGCACCCAGGCCAGGGTGACCAAGCCCGATGCTGTCCTGGACTACAACATCAACATGAGGCTGGTGGACAAGTCCGACATGCAGATAGGCTTCATTGACTGCCTGCGTACCTCGTGCAGATGGTACAAAAAGTTCTTTCTGCATATGGTGGACATGTCAGTTCTGAATGCCTATAATATATATAGGCTTCGGAATGAGAACCCACCCCTGAAGTTCAATAGCCTGCGGAGGTTCCAAAAGCAGGTGTTGACGGAGCTCCTGGAGAAGTATGCTACGCCACAGAGGGCAGTGGCACATGCTGGGCCCGCCGTTCTCGACCGCTTGCAGTCTGGTCCATACTTGCTTAGGCACAAGCTTGTTTTCCTGCCTCAGAATGCAGCAGGAAGAACACAGCAGAAGCGGTGCCATGTCTGCTACAACAGCAGGGTGAGGCCGAACCCAGGTAAAAAGTCAACCATGGAGTGTGTTACGTGCAAGGTGGCACTCTGTGCTGTAGAGTGCTTCTCTGATTACCACTCCAAGCTGGAGTTCTAATAATCATACTGAAATTGCCAAATAAAATGACAATATGTACACTATAATTATATATAGGCAAAAAGTGGAAGAAAACCAATGTATTATAATAAAAAAGTCAAGTATTATGAGAAAATTGATACAAATACAATTCCACCATAATAATATGTGAAAGTGACACATATGTATATACCAAGTGACATTCATATGATTAGAACCTATAGAAATATATAAATCAGTGAAAAAAGACACAATAAATTGTATATAAAACGTTTACAAATCATATAACTAAGTGAAAGTGACACAAGACCTAAGATTTGATGGCCAAAGTATAATAAACACCTGTGATAACGAATAATCAGTGCCTAATACAACAATAACCTACCTCAATTACTAATAAAATGTACGGTATCGAGTGAAAATGAGCATTATCAGTGACAGTGACACTCTCTAAAGCATATTTGTCAAAGTGAAAGTGACACAAGACCTAAGATTTGATGGCCAAAGTATAATAAACACCTGTGATAACGAATAATCAGTGCCTAATACAACAATAACCTACCTCAATTACTAATAAAATGTACGGTATCGAGTGAAAATGAGCATTATCAGTGACAGTGACACAAGACCTAAGATTTGATGGCCAAAGTATAATAAACACCTGTGATAACGAATAATCAGTGCCTAATACAACAATAACATACCTCAATTACTAATAAAATGTACGGTATCGAGTGAAAATGAGCATTATCAGTGACAGTGACACTCTCTAAAGCATATTTGTCAAAGTGAAAGTGACACAAGACCTAAGATTTGATGGCCATAGTATAATAAACACCTGTGATAACGAATAATCAGTGCCTAATACAACAATAACATACCTCAATTACTAATAAAATGTACGGTATCGAGTGAAAATTACCAATATCAGTGAAAGTGATATCCTAATAAACATATTTTATATAATTGGCCTCAAAATAACTAGAAAATATCAAATAAACATCACATTCTCAATATCAAACACTAAAAGCGTCTAAGGGAGATAAATACTTTGGCGCGGCGAGCGGCTAGGTGCGTCGTAGCCCTGGCCGGGCCGACGCTTTCGGACGCGGGAGGAATTTCCCGCATAAAAAAGCACTCGTCTTCCCGCGCTCACCATTATGCAACCAGAGGGGCTAGAGACCTCTACTCAACGCCATTCGACAGAGGAAGGTTTGTGGAACATTATTCTTTTTTATTCACAACATTACATGCCATATTCATTGATTTTCAGAGTAGTTAACATAGGCCAAAGATCGTCAAAACCCCCGGTACAGCAGTACAGTCGCGAGCTACAGCCCCCGGGGCTGGAGGGTTAAGGGTGTACTGCTTGATTTTTGGTAGATATATTTATCTATTAATTTATTTTTGAGTTTCCTCACTAAACCTCCATCAAGCTTAGAAAAACACCCCTTAGACCCCCTTACAAGATAAATTTGTACATTTTTCGGTAGAAAAAGACGGTTCCTTCTAAAATTATAGGCTCGCTAAAGCTCGCCAGGAAAAAATTAACACCTAAAGACACGAAAGGTCTTAATATTGAGGCGAAAGGTCTCCAAATCGCCAAACTAACGGAATGAACGTCTTAAAACCTCAAAACTAATATGCTAAACATGAGGGAGAAGGGTGTCCAGAAAAAACGAGTATTACCCCTATAATACGGCTATGACAGCCTGTAGAGTTCCTTATGACTCGTTATCACCTTAAGCCACACTCACTTTCACTACTGACTTATAATTTTAAGCAGCGATTTGTTTACACAAACTTCCATTTTGCGCATAATATGTATAATACTGTAAGTATATATATATATATATATATATATATATATATATTCCTACATCTTAAAGGCTATTATTTTGCTTATATTATGTCAGAAAAACAATTAAATCAAAGTAATTTAACCCTAGCCGAACAGCCATTTAAACCTTCCTGCCAATGCTGAATCTGGATGAATCGTCAAATTCTCAGGATTTGGCGCGCTTATAAATACTGTACACCAAAAATAGGCCTAACCTAGGTTATATATACCGTATATATATCCAGAGGCAGTACTCGTTACCTTGCTATGATTGAAGACTAGAAGTCTCTAGACCAAGAGGTTCAGTTTTTATTGTGAAAATTAGGCCAGGTTTGGCCGCTGAAAGCCTAGAATCGTGTAAATTCCCAAGTTTCGTCATTTACAGATACTCGTATCTCTGCAAATAATAGCTTAACCTAGGTTATATACATACCAAAGGCAGTACTCAGTGTTATCTTGCGATGGGTGAAGACTAGAACACTGTACATTAAGCGGTTATTGTGTGAGGTGGGAAATAAAACCGGCTGTTTTGTGATGCTACTGAGAACTGTTCGAATACGACGATGCAGTATTGGCAGCCACGGCTACGGTCTATTTACATTCATTCAACAATTCATTATTATGTATTCTGTATTAATATTGATTATTGATTACTGATTTATTTCACCATTATAAGCATTCCTATTTCACTGTCGACTGCTTTCATGCATCGTTTGAGACTCAGGAAATCAATAGAAGCTTGCATTAGGCCTGCACGCAAGCAGGAGTCACCTGACTGACTGGCTATGTGTTTTTGTTCTTGTTGGTTATACGGACCATCCGCTAAGACAATAAAATTTTCTCAAGTGCAGTTTTGAGTGGTTTTAAGCCATGAAATAATGCTATGGAGCTTTGTAGGCCAGCCGGGCGATACGGGGCAAACTAGATCATATGGAGCTATGGAGTCCAGCCAGGCAAGGAGGGTTAAGGAGCAAAGATTAATTTTCTATGAAAGAACACAATTTATTTAATTTCTAAAATTCTTGAACTAGTGCAAAAGTTTATTAGAAATATGAAAAATATTGTTGATATAGGTTACTATATAATGTTTAAGAGGGTAAACATTTTGGTAGACTATTAAGATTGGCGAAAAATTTCTTATAATTACTTGGAATGTGATATTTAATAAAAAAATCAATTTTGATTTTAACCCTCCAGCCCCGGCTATGTATTATATATATATTCCCCGAAACCCGGGGGTTTTGGCCGAAAAACGTCTACGCCTAGGCTACCGTATCTTTGTTATTCTGACTGTTTCCGCATTCCCGCGCATCCCCAAGCGTAGATGTGTTTCTTACCTGTAGAATGGCGTTAAGTAGAGCTCTCTAAGTCAACTGGTTCAGTTGTGATGATGATTTCATTGGAGATAACTTTATGGCAAAAACAGACACTTTACACTACTTTTCGATACTTAACAACAACATACAGGCACACACGAACAAGCGACGCACTCCTTCTTGTGGCCGAAGATGCGGGGCGTCGGTCCAGCCGGCTATTGTTTACATGTGTCGGACCGACGCCTCGCACACCAAGCTCACAGGCTTTCAACCACTGGGCGTTCAAGAGCCCTTCCGGGTAGCTCGGGTATGCTTTTTTATGGGCGTTCAAGAGCCCTTCCGGGCCTGATGGGTTAATCAATGATTTTTTCTTTGATTATAATCGATTAAAATAGTTTTATTTTAATCATGCCAACCCTGATTTTAAGTGACCCTTAAAGAGACACCTTCAGTTGGGTCATATACTTTCAGTCAGATTTCTTAATATTAATTGTGAGTTCTCTATACACACGAGAGACTCACCATATTCATATAACTAAGCATTGTACTGTATTAACCCATTTATAAGTACAGTACAGTATATCTTAGTATTTGAGAGTATATATCCATATTACTGGTAATCAATAGTGGTGATGGGCTGGTCTATCAGAGTGAGAACTGAGCGATCTCTGCCATACCCATAGCTTACTCTGACTGTTCCTTTTACTTATATATTTTCTAGATCTCAAGTGACGGCGTCTCTTCCGTGGGTTGACCTCCCAATCTACCAAGATTGGAAGCCAAAGCGTCACATTTTTCCTTTGCCCCTCAACTTTCTCTTCATAATTTCTGAGGGGCACAGGGCCCTGGGTGGGGCTTTGGTTTCCCGGGCGTTTCTGCACCCTCCTCAGCTCGCCGCCATGGAGTGGCTTCGGTCACCCAGGCTTTATTGTGGTCGGCAGGGAGGGTTCTGTGGGGGCGCTCGGTTATGGCCTTGGCCTTGCTCGGAGCCTTGGGGCTGTTCGGCCAGGCAGCTTGGGGAACAACAACTGGTAATCATTTAACTGTTGACTCTACTTATTCATTATACTAAATATCTATTAAGTGCTGTATTTATTAAGCCTTTGTTGTTGTTGTTGTTGTTGTTGTTCCCCAGGCTGTCTGGCCGAACAGCCCCAAGGTCTCAAGCAAGGCCAAGGACATAAACGAGCGCCCCCACAAAATCCTCCCTGCTTACCACTAACAAAGCCCGGGTGACCGAAGCCACTCCAAGGCAGGGAGCTGAGGAGGGTGCGGAAACGCCCGGGAAACCAAAGCCCCACCCAAGGCCCTGTGCCCCTCAGCAATTATGAAGGGAAAGTTGAGGGGTAAGGGAAAAATGTGACGCTTTGGCTCCCAATCTGCCAACTTCGAGGTTGGCAGTAGGGAGGTCAATCCACGGAAAAGACGCCGCCACTTGAGATCTAGAAGATATATAAGTAAAAGGAACAGTCAGAGTAAGCTATGGGTATGGCAGAGATCGCTCAGTTCTCACTCGGATAGACCAGCCCATCACCACATTAAGCCTTTGTTTATTTATTTACTTCATGTTATGGGAATTTATCCAGTTTTACACCGGGTCGAAACCATGGATATAATATTTAGACAAATATGTTAGTTAGGTCGTGTACGGTACTTCATTGCCATATATGTCCACCCCGTCCGAAATTCATTATAAAAAAATCCCCAAGTCTCTATATAAACAGGGAACGTGAGCTGGGTTTAGACCGTCGCGCACCAATAAACAGGGAACGTGAGCTGGGTTTAGACCGTCGGCGAGACAGGTTAGTTTTCGGTTAGGTTAGGCTATTTTTTTTTTTTTTTGCATTTTCCGATGGGGTTCATAAAAAAACACCCCTTAAAAACCCCAAAACAAGGAAAAAAACAAAAATACTTGTAAAAATCGTCGCCGGTGTAAAACTGGATATTTACCACGTTGTGTTGTTCAGATTACTATATAATCTAAACATAACAAGCGACGAAACCAACAAAGTATTGATCGATTTTCCTGGGTGGCGTGAACATGTAAGGAAGGGGTGGTGACTGTTTTAGGGAGAGTTCGACCAAATCTTTTCATTGGAGCACCTTCCAATTCGCTTAACCCGTCCAGCACCAGCGACACGTCTGGCGCGTCGGCGATGTATGTAACGCACAGCCCCAGCGACGCGTCTGACGAGTCACCCTAATTGCTCCGACCGTAACCTCAGGTGTAGCCACTCGAGAGGGCTCAGATTTGTATGGGAACTGTGTACGTATCCCACGCAACCGTGCCGATGGTTGAAAACTCTCAAAGTCCACGTGCGTGCGCATGAGCGCGCAATAACCTGGTTTTGGGGGGAAATTGCCTTCAATTTTTTACTCTTGTAAAATCCGTTTTCGGGGGCTCTGTAGGACCATTTTTTGAGCTTTTTGATCGGTTTTTCCTTCATTCCTAACCCATTCGCTATAGTTTCTGGAATAAAAAAAAAAATTCAAAACCGGCCGGGTTCTGGGTGTACATTTATTAATAATCAGCCGGGGCTCGACGGGTTAAGGCTACGAATATGGCGCTAGGGTAACGTATATTGAGCGGAAATAAATAGCGGGAAACTAGCCGCCTGGGCATATTCTTCCCTATAGAATGCCTGCACCAAAAGGATTAGTCACTGTCCACTGCTTTCATGCAATAATTCGGATTGCAGAATACCATTGAAAGCTTGCTTTGGTCCCTTCTCAAGCACGAGTAAGCTAACTTACACTAGTTGTATTTGCGGGAGTGAGCATGCTCGTTAATTCCCGCCTCCTAAGATATGTTTGTCATACCGTGCTTTGAAACTATGCACTGATGGTGCAGACACTACTTCGGCTGGCAATTTGTTCCACCCACTAATCGAGTTGGTAGGAAATCTTTTACTTTTCAGATCAGAATTACTATTAAGCACTTTTAGTTTGTAGCTGTGACCTCTTGTTCTCTCACCTCCATCCCTCTCTATGAAGTTTTCTTGGTCGATTTTGTCAATACCTCTAACACATTTGTATATCTGAATTTGCTGTCCTCGTTTCCTTCTCTGTTCCAGTGTAGGTAGATTCAATCTCTCGAGCCTCTCTTGGTACTCCAAATTTTCCAAACCTGGGATCATCCTCGTAGCTGCTCTCTGTAACCTCTCAATTTTGTGGATATGTTTCTTCATGTGAGGGGACCACACTACAGATGCATATTCCATCCTGGGTCTTATTATTGCCGTTATTATTTGTTTCATGGTGTTTTCATTAAGATAATTGAAAGACATCCTGATATTTGCCAATAGTGCTAGTGATTCTCTCACTATCTTATTTACGTGGCTTTCTGGAGACATGTTATCCTTAAATTCTATCCCCAAGTCTTTTTCTTTTTCTGCTTTGGGAATCACTTCGTTTCCTAGTTTATAAACTTTTCTAGGTCTGTACTTGCTTTTACCCATTTCTAGAGTCTTACATTTCCCTGCATTGAACTCCATATTCCATTTGATGCTCCATTCATGGATCTTTTGCAAATCTGCTTGGAGCTCAAGGCAATCCTCCTGGTTTCTGATCGTTTTAAGCAGCTTAGCATCGTCCGCAAACATGCTCATGTAGCTTGTTAGTCCCTCAGGTAAGTCATTTACAAATATTAGAAACATGATTGGGGCTAGGACAGATCCTTGTGGTACCCCACTCGTAATTTGAGTCCAGTTTGACGATTTCCCCCTTACTGTTGTTCTCATCAGTCTTCCGCTAAGGTAGCTCTCCATCCATTTCAGCAGTTTGTCTCCTACTTTTCCCTCATGTTTTAATTTCCACAGCAATCTCTTGTGTGGAACTTTGTCAAATGCCTTTTTAAAGTCTAGGTAGGCACAGTCTACCCATCCCTCCCTCTTGTCCACTGTGTCTATTACTCTAGAGTAAAAACTCAACAAGTTGCTTACACATGATCTGCCTCCTCTGAATCCAAATTGTCGGTCAGTAATTAATCTTTTGGATTCCAGGTAGTTCACCCATTTGTCCCTTATTAATCCTTCCAGAATCTTCATGAGGATGCTCAATAGTGATACAGGTCTATAGTTCAGTGGTTTATCTCTGCTTCCTCCCTTAAATATAGGAACTGACTGACTGTGTGTGCTTGAACGTTTTGCGGACGGCCCACCATAACAAAACTTTTTCTTGTGTGATATTAAGTTAATTGTTGTTTTTTCTCTCTCATTAAATCAATCGTCTATCCTGGCAGAACCCAGTTGGCACACCACCATAAACTTTTATCATCGCTCCTTTTCCATATACTTTACAGTCTTTACTATGCGTCAGAAGATAGAGGCAAAGCAATACTACAATATTACTGAAAGAAATCATGAAACCTTTAATGATTATTGTAAACAATGAATATTATGAATGTTTCCCAAATAAAATGGTGATTGTCCGCACTTAAACTCGGACAGAACTTACTAAATATCTACCGGTATATCTGTTTGTAATATGAAATCACAAGTATTTTATACGCTCTTTTCGCTGGTTTATTCAGAAATATTCTATCATCAATGTTGGATTGTATATAAATATTCTTAAAATTATTGTTTTTTGCTTAGAAAATATGGCCGTCGGACCAAAATCATTCACTCTTGGTCGGTTTTAGACCATACAAATTATGTTCTACATAGGCCTACATAGAATAAGGAAAGGGTATTCTAAAATATTCAGGTAGAAAAAATATAAAATCTTTGAATTATCGTGAAAATATATGCTAAAAAAAATCGGTCTGGGCATAAACAGACAATTTCAGTGACAACCAGGACTGGGGTCAATTAATTTGTGTCAATTCAATTCGGAATAAAATTTGAATTTATCAATTCCAATTCAATTCATTCGTAAAACAAGAAACCTTCAATTCCAATTAAAATAAATTCACAAGCTTTTCAATTCTAATTCAATTCATTATGGTCGATATTTCATTCAATTAAAAAGCGATGCTAATCTACTCAGTACCATTAACCTAAGAAGTGCGCATGGGGGGTATGAGACACCACACTCCTGTGCTGACGTATTTGAGCTGTTCCCATCACTAACATCGTTATTTTACCATAAATAGCATTAATACTTATCCATATGTGCCTATTATAGGTTGATTATAAAGGTATTAACCTGTTACAACAATAAAACAAGTGGAAACAGTGTTTGGATGGTCAAAATCGGCGATACAGGCCGGGAGTTACATAATGTATGGCTGAGGCAACCTCCCTGTCCTCCACCCCTCCCCTTGTCTGGAGAGACACTGTTACGCAATAGTCTCTTTCTCGCTCTTTCCCACGCTTGGTAACAGTGATGACAACGCCCTGCTACCAACTCGCTAATGTTAGCATGAAAATAGACCACATAATAAGGAAATAACAGGGAAAATAGGTGATAACTGAAGGAGGGGAGGAAAGTGGGGAAGGAGGGGAGGTGGAGGAGTGATATTTGGCATGGCCCAGGGGCAAAAAAAAAATAAAAAAATAAATTGGGGGGTGTTTTAAATGGATTTTTTTCCCCTTACTCTCAAGAGTCTTCCCGCAGTCCGCCGGGGGAACTCTTAACCCGGCAAGCGCGATAGGCCTCATGGAAGGCTTCCTATAGGGAACGCGATAGGCCTCACGGAAGCAGGACCATAAAAAAAGCTTTCCAAAAAAAAAATGGGCCTATCAAAAAAAAAAAATTTGTCTCTAGGTGAGATAATTCCCCTCCAGTACTCATCCATGTAAATCTCACCCACCCCCCTCCCCTCCTTATTCCCCCCTCCCTCCCCTCCTCAATTATCACCTATTTTCCCTCTTATTATCATCATTTATCGGTTATTTTTCTCTCCCGCGATAATGTAGCACAAGTGGGTTGCAGAAAAGATCGATATGTAACACCCAGACACCAGCCCACACCGCCCCGCTTGTCTCAGTTACCTCACAGACAGCGAGAGAGGAGGGTTGACTGTAGCTCTCTCTCGCCTGACATTACGACCGGGTGGCCAATATCTTCGTTTTTCACCACCCAAATGCTTTTCCCACTTATTTTAGCACTCTTGAAGGTTCATATATACATCATATATGTAAAATAAAAGCATACCGAAAACAAATAATGGTCTATATTGTAAATATAACGAATTCTGTCAGAATCCAAGGCTAGAAATACACAAATAACTACCCTAGCCCCTAGGTCTATTTAGCGCTTACCGGGTTAAGAGTCTCCCGGCAGTTCCCGGGTTAATCTAAAGTGTACTGAACATGTGTGTTATTACCCACACAATCTCAGTCTGGTACACTGACAGGGACTGTACTTGTGAATCTTAAATACATACCGTATATTGAAATCACATGAATTATATTGGAAATACAGTACAGTAGTCTCTCAATCAAATTCAAATGTACATATATTTAATATGTTACTTCACTTCATATATTTTGTACATGTTTTGTGATATAAAAATGTATATTTAGTAAGATTAGGAGTGTTGGGCGTACCACTACCAACATACAGCATAACTCATCTATTAAACATTAACCTAACCAAACAACCTAACCTAACCTAGTATTCATGTAGTACAGTACTCCCTCAAATTTTGCGAGAATATGGTCGACATTGCAGCCCGCAAAATTCAAAATCGCAAATTTCAAATAACTAACCTTATGGGATTAATTGAATATGGTCGACATCTCATCATCAAGGGCCTATTTTTTGGTGATTTTCGTCCTTGTTTGTACACACATTATGACACATACACTTAATTATACATCCTACAATAAAGAAAAACACAGAAATACAGATTCAGGGGACCCAGGGCACAGGTAACACTTCAATTTTGCGCAAGGAAGTCGATTATGCGAGAGCGTGAGAACATATTGGAGCGTGGGAGAATCTATAAACAGTAAACAATGGGCCGCCCGACGTCACGACCCTGCTACCCCTCCCCCCCGAAAACTAGTGCGGAAACCCGGTATCATTTGGCGCCACCCGCAAAACTTAAGTAATATCGCACATATCAAGTCCCGCAAGAAAGGTCAAATCTTGGGTCCCATTCGCAAAATTGAAAGACGCAAAATTCGAGGGACTACTGTACTAGGTTAGGTTAGGTTAATGTTTTATAGATGATTTTGTATGTCGGTAGTGGTACGCCCACTACTCCTAATCGTACCGTATATTTTACTGTAGTGTACATTAATTATTGTATAGGCCTACACAAATGAATTTGCATATTACAGTATAAAATATTATTTTATAAATTCAGTCATCAATTCATATTCAATTACAGTACTGTAATTACCACACACAATTATTGTCCTCTCTCCCTCCCTGCCCACCCCGAACCAACTTCCAGAAGCACATCCATACTCATATCTCTCACCGATCCATCCACTCACTCACAGACAACACGCAGCTGCATGCACGACCTCCCGAAATCCATCCTTCCGAATCCTCCCTCCCTCGCGAGGACAGAGTCCACCTGGCCAGGCTGAGATGCGGACACCATCCAGCTCTCCTGAGCTATCACAAGAGACTGGATGACTCCGTTGTCGACGCCTGCCCGGGATGTAACACAGCACCCCATACCATTAAACACATCATAGAAGACTGCATTTCACACAACCAACACTCAATGAGAGCTCTGTGGGAAAGCCCGATCGTGGCCATGGCCTTCCTCAGGGACTCGGGGCTGTTCGGCCAGGCAGCTTAGAGAACAACAACAACAACTGTAATTACCGGTATATTTTCATATTTTTTCAATTCTAATTCAATTCCAATTCACAGTTATTTCTAATCAATTCCAATTCAATTCACAATTGACCCCAGCCCTGGTGACAATATAGGATTTTTAGGAGTGAACTGAAGAGTATTTATAAGCTCTTTACATTTGGATCATCAAAATTCATGCTCCATAAATATTTGATTTTATATGAATATTTACATCCCCGTCATGCGAAGAGCCCTCACGGTACCATTCGGCTTACACTATACATACATACATACATACATAAAATTTTAAAACTGAGTGTTCCACACATAAGTGCAGTTTCAGTCTCTTGGCCTAATGGCGGCGTTCCAGGCAACCCTGTTAAGGGCTGTTTCACTTGTCAAGTTCTTGGATTTGAGATCGGCGCGTATAGTCCGATGCCAGGTCTTCCTCGGTCCACCCCTTGGTGCAGCTCCCTCCACAATCACAGACCTGCATTTTTTCACCCAATTTTGTTCATCCATTCTCTCCACATGTCCATACCATCCCAGTCTACTTGTACGCATCACCTCGCTAATACTCTTTATACCTAAACGTCTCCTCAGCTCAACATTTGTTATTCTATCCTGTAGCCTGGCCCCACACATCCATCTCACCATTCTCATCTCATTACGCTCCATTCTGTTGACATCCTCTATTTTAACGGCCCATGTTTCTGAGGCATACGTCATTGTACAGTACTTCTAACACATGAGGCATACACCTTTCCCTTCAGGGGGAGAGGCATTCTTTTCATGGTCAGGATTGGCATAAATTCTCTGAACTTTCCCCAGCCACACCTAATTCTAGCAACAGTGGCAGCCTCGGCCCCACCACCGGCAGAGATGGTATCTCCTAGGTAACAAAACTTGTTCACCAGCTCCAAAGACTCATTTCCAAAATTCACAGCCACAGGATCATCACTTAACACAAGCTCGCCTTTGCACACTACGCACTCAAATTTCTCTATTTCTGACTTATCCTTCGGCAGGGGCCCCTTTATTCTACTACAGCGCTTACTCCCATGGTGTACCGGTACCCAACATCAACAGATGCTACATTGAATTGAGTTAACGCCCACTCCCTTTCCACACACTGCACATGGGTATGCACCGCTCTTTTCCACATTGCCTCGTCTCAATCTACAATGCATAACCTTGGTTTTGTTAATATTGACTCTTAAACCCTTGCTCGCCATGCCCTCTCTCCACTCTTTGAATTTGGCCTCAGCATCCTGCATACTGTCAGCTATTATGACTAAATCGTCTGCATAAAACAGTTCCAACGGGAGTCCACCTCTAAAAACTCTAGACAGCGCCTCCAAGACCATAATAAAGAGGAGGGGGCTTAACACTGAACCCTGATGGACTCCAACACGGACTGCGAACTCATCACTCAGTACACCCTTCACCCTCACCGAACTTCGCGAATCCTCATATATCTTCATTATCACACGCACCAGCCACTCTTCCACACCAAGTTTCCTCATAGCCCACTGCACAACATCTCTAGGTAGTAGGTACCCTATCAAAGGCCTTCTCCAGGTCCACAAACACAAAGTAAAGATCCCTGCCTTTTAGTAAGTATCTTTCCTGTATCTGCCTGACTATGAAGATAGCATCGGCTGTACCACGTCCTGGCATAAAAGGATGCACGCATTTAACCTATACAGTATACAGTATACATGGTAAACAAGGCGGCTATGAAATATACAGTAGGCCTATACTTCCAGACTTACAGCAATGAATAAGGGGAGCTAAGCCCCCCTCAACCTATTATTGTATCCCACAGCTGGTAACAAAACAATTTACCCAACAGCTGACTGTGGGATACAATAATAGATTGAAGCCCCCCTCACCCCTTACCTGCATGACTTATTGTCATCATCACATATATTACTAGCAGGGGCAAATAACAGTAGTCAAATGAGACGCGAATGTAACTGCGAGCGTGCCACTAATATGTAAACAAAGCAGACAGTACATGTGCTAACACAACTCTTACCAAAATTATATATAAATTTATGGTACCGGTACATAATATACTTACAGTCAACGGGAAGGATGTAGTGTCCGGGCGGCGGGCCGCGGGCGTATGGTCATCATGTTTACATAGATCGATCGCTCGCGGTCGAGTTCCTGTCTATTTTGACTGCTATTTTTGCTGTTATTTGCCCCCTGCTGGCAACATATATGATGAATTGATGACAATATCTCATGGGGGGTGGGGGGGCTGTATCCCACCGTTTCTCACGGCAGTCAAAATAGACGGAAACATGATCGTGAGCGTCCGCGTAATGTAAACACGGCGGGCGGTACACCCAGATACTACATCCTTGCCCAGTCAGCTACTGGGCTAGGGCTATAGGCTATACAAAAAAGTAATAATAATAAATGCACACACTGTACTCACCACAGACACCAACCTCCTTCATTTTCATGGATAACATTTTGCTATGTAGGCTACAGTATTGGTTAGCCTACTTGTTAGATTAGGCGCCTCTAGGCTATCTGTACATCAAGAACGAAACAATAACACTTCAAACTTTTTTTCAAATTTCAATTTCTAAGCACAGATAGGCCTCGGCCTAATTGATATTCCACTACCACTTAGCCAGGTTAGCCTAGCCTAGGCCTAAAAGTTATAAAACTTAAATAAAAGGCAACCAAATTTAATTCAAGAATCTGTGAGGCCTTTACCACTCAGGAACTGGGCATTATGGCATAGAATCCAAATAGTCCTAGGCTATTAGGCTAGTCTAGACGGATAAAGAAATAGGCCAAAAGTGTTTTTCTGTAATTTTCCTACCACACAGTGACAAGCAGTGACAGGCCAGGTCAAGGTAAGGTGACACAATGCCAATGAATGTAGCCTAGGCCTATTAAGTATCTAAGTGACTATGAAGTATCAACATATGGATTATGGATATCTTAATTAGGGCCCACTTCCAAGCTGACCAACAGTTGCTCAAGCCTAGACAGACTTGTGTAAAACTGAGTGAGGTAAGTAGAGCATTGTGTGATGGTGAAAGCAGAATTGACCTGCCAAGTTTGCCCAATACCGACCATGGACAATTAGTCTGCACCATATTACACAATCCATATTTAGCGCCACCTACCCAATTCCAACTGATAACTACGATATGTTCCTCTAGATTTCACCCCAGCCATAACTTAATTTCACAATACTCGTAAAATATGAAGCATTAGTGTTAAATATAATCTGCCAGACGATTTTTAATCCAGTTTTCCTAGATAGGGCCATCCAAATGGCAAAGGTGATATGACCCTGAATTCGGTGTTTACCATCATTTCGACATCGACTTCTTAATTTGGCAGTACAAAACTACAGCGAATGAACAGTAATACTCACGTTCGTTCATTTTGTACCGGTGGAGCGTCACCTATGCCATGGACAGAGGAAAACCAGCAATATTTGACTGGGTACCCTGCTCCTGTCAGCTGCGTGCGTGTAAACAAACCAGGTTGGCCAACCCCTCCGACGCATAGCTTATCTATAGGGAGATCTTTCCAAAAAAAAATACTGCAGTGGCACCATGTTTATATACCTTACACTGTTAGCTGAGTAAAATAATTGCTATCTTTTAAACCCTTATTATTAAAGTTAGCTAATTTATTTTGTGAATTTTTCCAAAATGACGAAATGGGTTGGGTGTGAAAGGGATCTGCCATGTGTGGGCCAGTTGGCTCTCTGCAGACTCCCGCTTCCTTATGTTCTTATATTATGTTCTACGAACTCTGATAGGAATAAAAAAAGTCTACAATGCAGCAGATCAAACCAAAGACAACAGCCAGAATGGCGGTTATCACCCCAACTATGACAGATCGAAGTGCGTAAGAAGCAGCTCTCCCTCACCGCACGGGCCTTTCTAGCCTGCACCAGGCCCCACGTACCCCGTAGCCACCACCACCAGAGCGGTTCCCACCAGGCACGGGGTGGACCACACCGGGCTAACCACACCAGGCCTTTCTTGCCAAGAACAACATCGACAGGGACGTCGTCGCCTGATACAAGACCACCGCCGACGACCTACCCAAGTCAATACTTCCTCTGCCATTTAATATGAAAGATGTTAAAATAGCAAACATCACCACCCCTCCAGTCTCCGGACAACCTAAGTCTGCCTCGATCAGCACCAATACCAATTAACACACCCATAATTCTCCCCCGGAGTGTCGCTCACCCCAGCATATCCACCAGCGAGAAAGCTACCACCATCCCTCCAAGAACACCTCACCATGCATGCACAAGCCTTTCTTTCCCTCAACACCACCATCAAAAAGAGATGCTAAAAGAGCAGCAAAAAAAAGACGCTATCCCAGCTGCACTCTGACCTGTAGGCATGTGCACCAGCCAAACAGGGCAGTACTCCTGGGGAATACCAAGCTAGTGGTTGGTAAGGATAACTTGAACTCCTGTTACACCACCTTACTCCCTTGCTGATCCTTTCTGTGCCTCACCAATATTGAGGGCAACCCCAGTCTTCCCTCCAAAACACTGTGTCTTCTTATCAATACATCATACAACAAACACAATGCATACCACACTAATATTGCAAAATTTAAACAAATTAAATCATAAAGGAAACAAAACACCCAGCCTCGGAATCCACAAGGGATGCAGATCAGCCCAACATGCTTGACTTATTTCTAACCTCTAATCCTTCTGCTTAGCCTACACTGTCAATCTTTTCCTTCCGTTGGGCTCCTCTGATCAGAACCTTCAGTTAGCATTTTACAGTGTTGGTACCACATAATATGTTACAAATATGACATAATTCATAATTCATAATTGCATAATTCCAACTAAGGATAGCCCAATAAGACCGTTAGGCATATTTCCATTGGGGTCCTTGTGGGATTAGGTTATCTGGGGAAAAAGGGGAGGATAACAAAAAAGTAGATACTTTAGAGAAAGTATTTCTAGGGGGTTATTTTAAGATACCTTACATCCTATAGTAAATATCAGTAATCCGTAATCAGTAATCATTTCAGTTTGTTTTGCCTATCTCTTATGTCGTATTTAATAGTAGGCATAAGCTTGGTGCTCCCTTCTCGCAGCTGTCTGGTTCAGGTGCTCCTTCAGGTTACATCTGAAGGAATACAGGGTTCTCTTTTCACGGACTGATTGGGGTAGGTCGTTCCAGTCTTTGTTACCTGTCCTGTCTCTCCAGTACGGCCTTCTGAACCCCCCAGCCGATGGCGCCTGTGGCATTATGAAGCTGCCGACTGGGAGGCTCTTCTGCAGTACTTCTTTGATTCTCTATACAATGATTTTTGCTTCCAGGGACCCTCGGAGAGTGCCGAGCGCATTACTGAGGTAATCCTTTCAGGCATGGAAGCATACATCCCATTATTCTTTCTCGCAAACTAACTCACAAAAGTATTGGTTTACTAACGTTTCTTCTACTGCTGTCCGCAATAATTAGGTCTAATTGAACTATGAGCAATGATCTGTGCAATAGGTGATAACCAACATTGAGCAATAGCCTTAGTTAGCCTATCTGTGTTATATTGTGACAAAATGTGATATGTGCTCTATTCTGTAAATAGGCCTACTGTATTTTTTATTTTATTGTTTCTTTATTAATATATCTTTGTGTATAATTATTATCTGTGCTCTGACGAGAAGTGTATGTGATATGGACCATTAGGTCGTACTGTATTTCTACTGTATCTATCTTATGTGTCTGGAATAAAGAATTATTATTATTATTATTATTATTATTATTAATAAGGAGGAAGCATTCAAACGATACCGTCGCCTTCAAGCTCAAGAATCTCGTGTTTGTTATGTAGTGGCGTAGACAGGATTTTCTCAGCAGGGCGGCACCTGGGGGGGCACCACTTCTCATTGGATGGGCACTTAATTGCACTATTGGTAGGAGGAAGGGGGAGTTAACTAGTGTAGCGAGCCTAAGCAGACGAGGGGGTTGCTGGAAGCCCCCCATATCCCTCTCCCCCATGAACATGTTTGAAAATTTAGCACTTTTAGAGGCATTTTGAGGTTTATGGAGGATGAAAGAGTGGAGTGAAATTTTATTTTTATTAATAAACCTATAAGATACATAATGACATATCAATGTCCCTAATATTGAGCAAACGGCTAGAACTAAACTAGGTAGAGTAATTTACTACATCAACTCATTTACCGTACTAGGCCTACATTAATTGTATTTATCATACATGTGTAGTTTATTTTTGTTTTTTTCTCCAAATATATGGTAAACAGCCTGTGCCACACCATGGTTATATTCTTAACCCGTACAGTCCCGGTGACGTCTTTTTTAACGGATTTCAGCTGCATTTAGATGATTTTGGATAGCTTGGTAAGGATATATTATGGTAGCTTAAAGGATTCATTGAGATAGTCTGTATCAGTTTGATGAGTAGACGTCCTTCCTAACCTGAATAAACTCGTCTAATTGTTGCCAGAGTATAATTAACCCCTTCTGTACCGGTGGCATCCTTTTCACTTGATGTTGGCTACTATTAGACGTTGTTATTCAGCATAGTAAGGACGTCTACCAAATTAAAAACCTACAGACTATCTCAATTAATCATTTTAGCTATCATATATCCTTCCTAAACTACTTAAAATCGTTTAAATGTAGCTGAAATAAAATACAAAAGACGTCACCTGTACAGAAAGGGTTAAAAAGAGGTCACCGGTACAGTAGGGGATAAAGGTAACATCGTCTATCAATAGCCAGAATAAACTGTCAACACGTGTCATATTTTCTAAAAAGGTTAAATACTTGCATTATGTATATAAAAGGTTAAATACTTGCATTATGTATATAAAAGGTTAAATACTTGCATTATGTATATAAAAGGTTAAATACTTGTATTATGTATATAAAAGGTTAAATACTTGCATTATGTATATAAAAGGTTAAACACTTGCATTATGTATATAAAAGGTTAAACACTTGCATTATGTATATAAAAGGTTAAATACTTGCATTATGTATATAAAAGGTTAAATACTTGCATTATGTATATAAAAGGTTAAATACTTGCATTATGTATATAAAAGGTTAAATACTTGCATTATGTATATAAAAGGTTAAATACTTGCATTATGTATATAAAAGGTTAAATACTTGCATTATGTATATAAAAGGTTAAATACTTGCATTATGTATATAAAAGGTTAAATACTTGCATTATGTATATAAAAGGTTAAATACTTGCATTATGTATATAAAAGGTTAAATACTTGCATTATGTATATAAAAGGTTAAATACTTGCATTATGTATATAAAAGGTTAAATACTTGCATTATGTATATAAAAGGTTAAATACTTGCATTATGTATATAAAAGGTTAAATACTTGCATTATGTATATAAAAGGTTAAATACTTGCATTATGTATATAAAAGGTTAAATACTTGCATTATGTATATAAAAGGTTAAATACTTGCATTATGTATATAAAAGGTTAAATACTTGCATTATGTATATAAAAGGTTAAATACTTGCATTATGTATATAAAAGGTTAAATACTTGCATTATGTATATAAAAGGTTAAATACTTGCATTATGTATATAAAAGGTTAAATACTTGCATTATGTATATAAAAGGTTAAATACTTGCATTATGTATATAAAAGGTTAAATACTTGCATTATGTATATAATAGGAAATACAAAAATATGCACTTAAGGGGCTAGTGCTTGGTTTTTGGTCTATATATGTATTTATTAATATATTTTTTTACTTTCCTCGCTAGACCTTCATCAAGCTTAGAAAAACACCACCTAGACCACCATTCAAGATAAATTGGTACATTTTTTCGGTAGAACAATGTTCCGGCCAAAGGCCGGTTCCTTCTAAATTTAGACACCTAAAGGGCACGAAAGATTTTAATATTGACAAAAACATGAGGTGAAAGTCTCAAAATCACCAAACTAACGGAACGAACGTCTTAAAACCTCAAAACTAATATGCTAAACATGAGGGAGAAGGGGGTCCAGAAAAAGCGAGTACCTCCCCCTTAATCAAGAACATTAGCCTACTAATGTAGGCTAAGCCGCCAAAGGCGGCTTTCTAGGGCCTTTCCTAGCTGATGCTGAGAGGAATTGGGTTCTAGTCATGTGGTGATGGGCTGGTCTATCAGAGAGAGACCTGAGCAATCTCTGCCATACCCATAGCTTACTCTGACTGTTCCTTTAACTTATATATTTTCTAGATCTCAAGTGACGGCGTCTCTTCCGTGGATTGACCTCCCAATCTACCAAGATTGGAAGCCAAAGTGTCACATTTTTCCCTTGCCCCTCAACTTTCTCTTCATAATTGCTGAGGGGCACAGGGCCCTGGGTGGGGCTTTGGTTTCCCGGGCATTTCCGCACCCTCCTTAGCTCCCCGCCATGGAGTGGCTTCGGTCACCCAGGCTTTATTGTGGTCGGCGGGGAGGGTTCTGTGGGGGCACTCGGTTATGGCCTTGGAATTGCTCGGGGCCTTGGGGCTGTTCGGCCAGGCAGCTTGGGGAACAACAACAACAACAACAACAACAACTAACTACGGACCCATTACAATCAGTACCGAACACAAACGAGATAATACAATGCTATATTAAGGGGACATGGGCTGGTTTTCTGGACCACTTTCCCCCTCATGTTTAGCCCCATTAGTTTTCAGATGTTAAAATGCTTGCCCCATTAGCTAGTCGATTTTAAGACCTTTCGCCCCATTTCTTCGTCAATATTTAGACCTTTCATGCTACTTATAGATGTCAATTTTTTTCCCTGGCAAACGATAGTGAGCCTGTAATGTTGGAAGAACCGGCCTTCGGCTGGGAAATTTTTTTACCGAAAAATGTACAAATTAATCTAGAAGGGGGATCTAATGGATGTTTTTTTTTTTAATTTGATGGAGGTCTAGGGAGGAAGCTAGAAAAATAATGAATACATGCAAAAATCGCCCAAAAAGTGAACCATCTCCCCTTAAAGATCCGATAGACGATTGTATTCAGTTTTGGAAGGACGTCTACCAATTAAAAGGCTACACGTACACTATCGCAATTAATCCTATTAGCTAAGATACATTCTTCCTAAGCTTCATAAAATCGTCTAAATGTAGCTGACATCCAATAAAAGATGCGCCACCGGTACTGAAGGGGTTAAAGGGGTAGTGCTTGGTTTATGGTCTATATATATTTATTTATTAATTTAGTTTTGAGTTTCCTCGCTAGACCTCCATCAAGCTTAGAAAAACACCCCCTAGACCCCCTATCAAGATAAATTTTTACATTTTTCGGTAGAAAAAAATCCCGGCCAAAGGCTGGTTCCTTCTAAAATTAGAGGCTCGCTATCGCTCGTCAAGAAAAAATTGACACCTAAAGAGCACGAAATGTTTTAATATTGACAAAAAAATGAGGCGAAAAGTCTCAAAATTGCCAAACTAACGAAGCGAGCGTCTTAAAACCTCAAAACTAATATGCTAAACATGAGGGAGAAGGGGGTCCAGAAAAAGCGAGTAGTACCCCCTTAACAAAAATATGAGGCAATCAAATATCATGACAATAATTATCCCCCCCCCCCCCCCCCCTGCAATGACCAGTGTAACCCTCTCCTTAACCCCTTCTGTACCGGCGACGTCTTTTACATTATTTTCTAGCTATATTTAGACAATTTTGTTCAGTTTAAGAAGGATCTGTTGGTAGTAAAAAGGGTTAACCCCTCCAATCCCAGAGACGACTATAGTCGTCAGTAGATAAGTAACTCCCCATTCCCAGCGACGGATATAGTCGTCAGTGATGTACTTTCCTTGTAACTGCCTGTACAAGGCTGTACCAGTTACCACAACCTTTTGAGCACTGCTCCCGTGTTGGCAACACTTCTCAGCTTATATGAGACCCACTGAAGGGTGACAGAGCCAGTCTTGCCTCATCTTTGGAGGTGGATAGGTGGTCTCTCCTGCCATTTTTGCCACATTGCGTGGGACTGCTGTGGACTTTTATTACTGTATCCGACGGTACAGTACGGGTTAAGTGAGGTACTGTAGTTCGAAGCCTGTTGATTGTTGGAGGCTCTTTTTAAACTGAATAAATCGCCTAACAGTAGCCAGAAAAAAGTTAAA
Source organism: Lithodes maja (assembly GCA_037953745.1). NCBI lineage: Eukaryota > Metazoa > Arthropoda > Malacostraca > Decapoda > Lithodidae > Lithodes > Lithodes maja. The sequence continues at coordinate 38,420 of JBAKBP010007860.1, read as the reverse complement.
AAGACGTCGCCGGTACAGAAGAGGTTAAGAGGGTATGGTTTTTTTTTCTGGACCCCCTTTTCTAATGCTTAGCCCCATTAGTTTTCAGATTTTAAGAAGTTCGGCCCATTAGTTTGGCGATTATACGACCTTTCACCCTATTTCGGTGTCAATTTTAAGACTTTTCGTGTCATTTAGGTGTCAATTCTTCCCTGCCGAGCAATAGCGAGCCTGTAATTTCAAGAAGAATCGGCCTTCGGATGGGGAAATTTTTCTACCGAAAATGTATAAATTTATCTTGAAGGGGGGTCTAGGATGTGTTTTATTTACGCTTGATGGAGGTCTGGCGAGGAAACAAAAATAAATAAATGAATAAATATATAAATAGACCCCAAAATACCCACTACCCCCTTAACACTTTCACTTTTAGGACTAATTAATTTGTTTTTATTTCATACTAACTCATTTTTAACGATTTTACTCAGCTTTGGAAGGCTCTCTTGTAAAGTCAGTGAAAATAGGCTTCGGGTTTGGTGTAAAAACCGATCCCCACACTCTGGTAGTCAAAGGGGTGGATATAAACTATTCTTATTAAGGGGCCCACCTCGTTTTTTTTCTCTCTTTCTCACTCTCTTTGGGTTGTATCCATTTGACCCCATTCAGCCTACTGTTTTAAGACGCTTGCCCCCATCCAGGTGTCAATATTTTCCTGGCGAGTGGTAGCGAGCCAGCATATACAGTATATATATATTTATTTACAGCAAGCTAAATTTGTACATTTTTCAATAGAAAAATGTCTCCGGCAGAGCCAGATTTCTCCATACAATGTTGGTTCGCTATCGCTCGCCAGGAAGAAATCAACACCTGAATGGGGATAAACGTCTTCAAACAGTTGGCTGAATGGGGCAGAATGGATACAAGCCAGAGAAAGAGAGAAAAGGAGAGAAAGAGAAAAAAAGCAGGTGACCTCCCTTAACTCCTTGATTTCCAAAATTCCTTCCTAAACAGTATGATATCGTTTAAATGTAGTAAAAAAATGAAATAACTAAAACAATCAGAAAAGATAACACTGAATGGCTAAATAAACTAGTTAGCCTCACAAAGGAACTGGTCGGCCTTTGCAATAGCCCATTCTTTCTCTTCAATAAACTGATCATACTTTTCAATAAACCATTCGTTCTCCTCAATAACGCGGTTGTTCTCTTCAATAACACATTCGTTGGCTTCGATGATTAGGTAGGCCTTTTCAACAGCCCGGTTGTTTACTTCTATATGCTTACTGGCAAGGAGTATAATCTTTTTGGCATCGTCAATAACCTGGCAGGTCTCTTCAATAACTCGGATCATCGCTCGGATCGCTCGGATCATCGCTAAGCTCAATATTTTGTTGGGTCTCCTCAATAAACTGGGTGGCCTCTTCAATAGCCCGGTTGTATTTATCAATACGCTTGTTGCCCAATACAATTTCCTCATTAAATGCCTTTATATTCTGTGAAGCCTCATAAATAACCTGGTTGGCCTCTTCAATAACCTGGTTAGCCTCCTCAATAGCTTGGTTGGCCTCTTCAATGCCCAGGTTGGCCTCATCAATGTCCTGGTTGGCCTCTTCAATATCCTGGTTGGCCTCATCAACAACATCAATTATAGTTTTGTGTAGAGTTTTTCGCCCCTGTTTCCATTTAAGTTGAATGTTATCAAAACCCTTTGTAAGTTTTACCAGCACCGCTGACTCAAAGGTGTACTCCCAGGCTTTTTTTACTTTTAATTGTTTGACATCCAATTATCCTCGTGCAGGATTATTTTGATCTGTGTTTTGAAGTAGTTTCCACAACTGTTATTTTGGCTTTGGGTTTGAATTTTCAGTACTTTGGGTAGTGATGATGGCAGAGGGAAATAATTCACACTCTGTAGGCTTACAGTAGTCATACCGAAGGTGTTGTTGAGGGATGAAGTTATATATCACGATAAATATCTTATTAATTCACTAAATATATGTGTAGCCTACACAAACGTATATAATAAAGCAAAATGTAAGAAAACGCGATACAATGATAGCGAAATAACTCTCCGAGTGCAACGAAATGTAAGAGAACGCGATACAATGCTAACGAAACAACTCACCGAACACTAATAAACTCCCTAACCCCCTCTTCCTCGAACAATCGAATTATAAACTAAAATATCTACATATCTTACCTGGTTATCTTACCTGGTGGGGCCACCCGATCCGGCGTCCAGCCAAAATTCTGACTGGAGGGAGGGGTGTGGCCCAAAACAATAGTCGAGTACGCCAGTCAAACGTGCAATTAATAGACCAAAAGAAAAATAACAATAATGGTTGACTGATTTAGTGTACCTTACACAAGAGTTAGCTTAAAAAGAAGTTAATGAGGTCAAATAATAAAATACTAGATAAGGACTAACATGGGCTTACAGCTTTAAGGGACAATGGGGAAAGGAGGTGGGGTTGATTTGTATATTAAGTATTAATAAAGTTGAACATGGAGTCTCGTAAAGCATCGTGGAGTCTGGATTTAAATGAGTTAAGGGAGGGATCATCAACTACATGGTCAGGAAGAGAATTCCACTGCTGGACAACACGGCAAGAAAAAAATCTTCTGCGGGCCTCAACCTGAGAATGTTGCACTTGAATTTTGAATCTGTGGCCTCTAGTGCGGCCAACATTGGGAGAAAGGACAAAGAGATCTTCAGGTTTAACAGAGGACAGACCATGGCAGATTTGGTAACAGTACATCAAATCGCACCTTAATAGTCTACCCTTAGCTGAATACAGATTTAGGTTATTGAGTCTGTCAGAGTAGGAGAGCTGGTTGAGACCATGGACCTGCTTGGACCACCTACGTTGCACAGATTCAATCAGTTTGACATCACCAATATAACCTGTATTCCAAACCGGAGAAGCAAAATCAATAATAGGGCGAACATCACTTGTAAATAATGTAGTCATAAATTGAGCAGAACGACAAATGGTGGACTTAAGTAGTTTGATGCGACTTAACTTATGTTCTTATGCTGGTTCAGAGATAGTGGATACCTAACCTTAATTAATTGTCTAAATTAATCTTAATTTGTAAAAAATAGGCTAAGTGTAGATGCAATTGCTCTAAATATATGTTAATATAAAATTATCAAAGGAACGGCAATGGCGGGAGGGATGAAGGGTGCGGGCGTAGCCCTCTCTCTATGTATCATCCTTCTCAACATCCAGAGGGGCTGTGCTGATATACAGGTGCAGAGGGGACCGGTAGTGTACCAGGTCAACACTAAACAAGTATTGAGGGACCTCGTCACACAGAAATCACACACGAGTGAAATTTCTGTCACCATTCCTGCCTGGTCTATTTCATATATCGGGAAGATGCCGCGACTGGGCAAATACTCTGGCACAACCTCGCTACAACACCTATTGTGCTACACTCTAATTAGCTGCGGAGATGTAGAGACCAACCCCGGCCCTAGTTCAACGTTGAAGAAACCTCACCACCAAACAAGTAAGGCAGACACCGACATTTCAACAGTCCCTAGCAGTAAAATTCGTTATAACAAACTGGGCCAGCAGGCACCCAAGTCTCCCGTCACGCTCCAACTCACAACCAAGACCGCAGGGCAACCGCCAGCACAGTGCCAACATTCTACCTACTCAACATTACCCTCAACTGTATCATCACTACCACAGATATCGGTGACCCAAGTAACACAACATGCAACCAGAACACCCAAACAAACAGGAAGCTCTAGCAAACACATCGACAATGAAGTAACAGTAACAACGGCCAAGAACAAGGACATAAAACAACAAATACAGGTAGGGGTGGGAGGGGGGCAAGGGGGAGCCACAACCTGTCCTCATCTCACGCGCTCACACACCATCAGCCGCTCACGGCGCACAGCTGATCACCACACCGCCAGACGTACGATGAACAGTAACAGGAAAATATGTATAGTGTGCGATATTGGATTCAACAAAAGGAGTACAACGTCACAATGTAGTAGTTGTAATGAAACAGTACACGATCGATGTACTTACATTACTAGCAGAAAAGAAGTGGAATGCGATAAATGTAGGGAAATAGCTATTAAGGGTCCTAAAATCTTTTGTGAAATATGTAAATCACTCATAACAAGAAAACAAAGGATCATAAACTGTGTTAAGTGTAAAACTGTAGCTCACATGAAGTGCATCTCTAAGAAGACCAACAGTGAAGAACGGGAATTCCTATGCAACATATGTGCCTTGCATTCATTACCGAATATTAATGTAAATGAACCAATTAGTATTAACAACTCAGAATCCAGCCAGGACACATTCAAAATCAAAGATGAATACAGAGTGTTCACCAACAAAGGGCTCCATCTTATCCACATTAACGCCAGATCAATGTACCATAAATTGTCAGAATTAAACTTGTTAGCTAATAAGGCCAAAGCTTCAATAATTGCAATCACAGAAACCTGGCTGGATTCAAGTATAAACGATGGTGAAATAAACATTCAAGGTTTCAATATGGTTAGGAATGATCGCAATAGGCATGGGGGAGGAGTATGTCTGTATGTAAAAAACAACCTCACACACACAACCAGGACCGACCTCCATGTAGAAAATCACGAAGCTCTGTGGATCGATCTACGCCTGCCGAGGACAAGACCCATCACAATTGGGGTATGCTATAGGCCACCAGACGACACACAATTCTTGACCAAATTTGAACAAACGTTGTCATCGCTAGACCCTCGGAATTAATCCATCATACTAGGGGATTTTAACCTGTGTTACAAACAACGAAATGATAGGCTTGTACGAGAATATAGGCATATACTGACAATGCACAATCATAAACAACTCATCACAACCCCCACACGTATCTCTGAGAACACTGCCACAATAATAGACCACATAAACTGTAACAGAGAGGACAAAATATCCCAATCAGAGGTTATACAGACTGGGATAAGTGATCACTTCGTCACATATTGCACACGAAAAACCACAAAAATTACCCTAGAGAATCACAAGATTATCAAAACAAGGTCACTCAGAAACTACAATAAAGAAACATTTCTGGACATTTTATGGAATACAGACTGGTCTCCAGTGTTTGGAAGTACAAACGTTAATGACGCATGGGTTGGCTTCAGAACCATCATCACAAACATTCTAGACGAAATAGCTCCTCTGAAAGACATACGAATTAAAGCAAGGTCAGACCCATGGATCAACAATGACATACTACACCATCTGGAACACAGAGACAATCTGTTAAAAAGGTTAGCGAAACATAGACAGGATCAAGGTCTGAAACATGAGTTCAACAGGGCCAGGAATAAACTAAGTAGGAAAATAAAATCAGCGAAAACTAATTATTTTCACAATAAGGCAGAGGAATATCAGAATAACCCAAATAAACTATGGAGGCACCTAAAAACAACAGGCTACAGCAACAAGACAAGGGATTCGTCTAACTCTAATATTGCTCTCACCATTAATGATCAGATTTGCCACGATAAACGACAAATTTCAACCTACTTCAACTCCTTCTTCACCTCCATAGCAAACACACTTGCACAGAACCTACCTCAACCTCTCAATAAATACACGACAACAACGGCCACCTTTCGAAATTTCTACAGAGATAAAGACATACACCCAAACACATTTGGATTGCAAAATGTTACACCAAAATACACTTTTGACGAGCTGTCTAACCTAAATGTACATAAAAGCACAGGACCAGACAAAATTCCTGCCAAATTTCTACGAGATGGAGCCATTGGTATAGCAGGCCCCCTAACTCACATCATCAACTTGTCAATTAACACCAACACTGTACCTGCTGAACTGAAGGAAGCTATTGTAACCCCTCTATTCAAGAAAGGAAATAAACTAGAAGTTGGTAACTACAGACCAGTTAGCATATTATGTATTGTATCTAAAATCCTTGAAAGAGCGGTATACACCCAAATTGAACACTACCTCAAACAAAATGATCTATTCTATAAGTTTCAATCAGGTTTCAGATGCATGTACTCGACAGACTCCTGTCTCATCCACTTAACGGATCACATTCGTAAAGAAATGTCTAAAGGTAACTACACCGGTATGGTTCTTCTTGATCTACAAAAAGCGTTTGACACAGTAGACCATGATATCCTATGTAATAAACTACAAGCAATGGGCATAGGATCTGTGAACTGGTTTAAATCTTATCTTAGTGGTAGAACCCAAAGAGTCAAAATTGATGATAATATATCTGATCCTATGCCAATTAACTGTGGGGTCCCGCAGGGAAGCATCCTTGGTCCCTTACTCTTTCTCTGTTATGTGAACGACATGGAACTGAGCGTCTCATGTAAATTATTACTGTATGCAGACGACAGCGTGCTCCTGGTTTCAGGAAAAGACCCAATAAGTATTGCCGCTTCACTTTCCAAAGAACTAGAATCATGTAGTGAATGGCTAGTGGACAATAGACTATCTCTTCACCTGGGCAAGACGGAAGCCATCTTATGTGGAACAAAACGCAAACTGAAAGACATTGTGGGCTTCTCGGTCAACTGTAATGATATTCCTATAACAACAGTGTCACAAGTTAAATATCTCGGACTAAAACTGGACGCGAGTTTGTCAGGTGAAACAATTTTGGAATCTATCCTGAGTAAGTGTAGAGCACGTATAAAATACCTGTATAGACAGGTGGGATGCTTGCCCGCGGCGACCAAAAAGACCCTCTGCCAAGCGCTTGTTCAATGTCATTTTGACTATTCTGTGTCATCCTGGTACTCTGCATCATCTAAATCAGCACAGCACAAACTTCAGGTCACTCAAAATAAAATGGTTAGGTTCATGCTGAACCTAGGACCCAGATCACATGTTGGCCAGGAACAACTTCAGTCACTAGGTATGCTCAATGTCGCTGACAGGGCCAAACAAATCAGGCTCACTAATGCCTTCAAAATTTTCTATGACAGAGCTCCAGAGTACCTAAAGAATGATTTTGTTAAAGCAAATGTGAGGAGTGGACATAATACAAGAAACAGGATGTTTAATTTTAAGGTCCCGAGAATCCAAGGACAGGGTAAGCAAACATTCTTCTTCACCGCCATCAAAGACTGGAACGACCTACCCCAGTCAGTCCGTGAAAAGAGAACACTGTATTCCTTCAGACGTAGCCTGAAGGAACACCTGAACCGGACAGCTGCGAGAAGGGAGCACCAAGCTTATGTCTACTACTAAATGCGACATAAGAGATAGACAAACCAAACTGAAATGATTACTGATTACGGATTACTGATATTTACTATAGGATGTAAGGTATCTTAAAATAACCCCCTAGAAATACTTTTTCTAAAGTATCCATTTCTTTATCCTCCCCTTTTTTCCCCAGCTAACCTAATCCCACAAGGACCCCAATGGAAATACGCCTAACGGCCTTATTGGGCTATCCTTAGTTGGAATTATGCAAGGCTGGTACATGTCATATTTGTAACAAACTATGTGGTACCAACTCTGTAAATTGCTAACTGAATAAATATTATTATTATTATTATTATTATTATTATTATTATTATTATTATTATTATCGAGATTATTAATATTATTATTTTCCCGTATAGTTACCCATTTAATGTAGCCGTTTTCTCTAATAGTTGTAAAAGAAAATGATTATTTCATGGATATCTAAATTATAAAATTAAATGAGCAGGTAGGATTTGTAAGTGCAAATGTGAGTATACTATAAGTGTGTGTACATGTGTGATTGTGAGAGTGGGTGTGTTTATGTATTTACAATTATAAATACACACCCGGTAATACAGGAAGGTAGAAGCCCGGAGCTTAGGCCTATAGCCTATAGCTTGATTTGGATTAATAGTATGCCTACAAAAATAACTTGTTTGTAAAAGCTTAGATATATATAATTTACACATGCTATTAGTTCTATGATGTTGATGTTCTCAGATGTTGACAATGAAGAGACCTTGTCCGGAAGTATAATAACATCTGAGGTGAAGCCATTGATTTCGGAGAATTGAAGGCAGAGGAAAGCACTCCAAGACGCAACATATTCCAGCATCATCGAAGCTCTACCACCAACCCAAGCTGTAGGATTTGTTTTTTTTACACCATACCCGTAAGGAGGGTTATGGAGCTCCGATTTTACTTAATTTCAACCATCTTGACAATTTTACCAACACACCTAAACTTCGTTAGCTGCTGAAAATAGCCTCCGAAAATCTGCTCCCTGGGCGGGAATCGAACCCGGGACCCTTGGGTTACGAGGCAGACACGTTACCACAAGATTAATAAATTAGGTACCTCACTTAGCCTGGTAGTCTAAGTGTATATTTAATAGGGCCCCTTCATCATTGACAACTTCGCCTATTAATAATAATAGTCTCCATTCAACATCCTGCGCCAGCATTTTGAATAGCCCGCGTGGAAGTATCATGGAGTACTCGTCATAAGTGCACGCTTAATTCCCTCATGGGATCGTCATTTTGATCGGGAATCCTACAGAAAAAAACTTCGTAAAAAATAAAAAATAAAAAATAACTTAATATCTGTTATCATATGACTTGCCATATACGTGGATTTCTCATGCTTTGCTTCCCCGACACCAGGCCCCCTAGCGGCCATCTTCGTCCTTCCGACTTCCGCGGCCTTACCATTAACAGGGCTCGCGCCGTGTCCATTTCATTCGACGTTCGCAGAGCTTCTAGTGAGTCCTTACTCATTTGTATACATCTGTGTTGTAGTAACAGGGTTTAGATTAGCTAGCACGGCTGCCAGATTGGTATGTCCGCAGGAAGTGTGTGTTAAATTAGGGTACCATTGTCACAGGCGTCTACGGGTCCCGGATCGTCATACCGTGTGTGTTATTGTTGTGATACGCCTTTAGCTGTTGTGTTTACTTAGCTAGAAGGCGACCACTCTACGAGGCATGATACAGACTGTCAATATTGAGGAAAGTACATGTCATTTTCTTCAGATATCAGCAAAAGCTCTGGTTTAAGGGTGTCTGCACGTGGTGCTCCACCTTCCAGGGTTCGTGTTTTGCTTGGGCCCCTTGGGTGGGCCTCCCTCTTCGATGTGCTGCTGCCGGGTGCCGGAGAGTCGCCTGCCGGGATGTTCTTCGTACCTCGTGGTCAGCCTAGTTAGGGGTCTCCGGCATAGGCTTCAGGTAATTTAGGTGTCTAAATTTTCTGTCATTTCTGCCTATGTATGCCCTATTATACGTTCATGCATGCGGGCATGTTCCTTTGAGGTAAGGGAGACGTCCCTATATGTCATTATTGATACTGTGTATGTGTGGGACTTCGGTTAATGGGGCTGTGCCACCCCCATTTCCCGGCAGTTTTTGTCTGTTCCGGCGGCCCCGTGCGGTGGGTCCAAGTTATCCGTCTCTAACGGGTAGGAACGTTTAAAAGATCCCGGCGTGGTTTAGCTGAACCACACTCTCCCTGCGGAATTGCATTCCTAGAAGGGCTACAAACTCGGCCCGCCGAGTTAACTCACCCTGTGACACGTTAAGACTTTATCGCCTTCGGCGCCACGAGTCGAGTGTACACAAAGTGATAAGATTAGTTTTGCAAACTTGTTCAGTAATGATCAGACACTAAAAGGTCAAGGGACCTGTGGCTCTTGTCACAGGTAAGTTATTGAAAGTCAGCTAGACAGATCCGGCGGATTTGGGTTAGGATGTTTAATACCTCGCAGGTTATCCTTATGAGCATTGATTCCTGGAGATTTTTTCCAGGCCCCAGAGACTGCTTCTCTGGCGGAGTTGGACATCTGATCCCGGCGGAGGGGGCGGGACCTCTCTCTTTTTTTTTTTTTTTTTTTTTTTTTTTTAAAGACAATGAACGGAGGAAGGAAAAACACAGATAAAAAAAAAAGGTCCATGTGCCTAAAGGCATCCTCTTCCTAAAGGCATGTTTACGGCACCATGCCTAGGTTTGAACTTTGCGTGACGCCTACCTGCTCCTTTTTGCCCATTTTTGCTCATAAACTATGCATAAAGTGCGTAAAATGTTTAGATCGTTCTAGAGGCGTGTGGTTGTCAAAACGATGTGCCATTTGCTCTGAATTGAAAACCGCCTTGCTGGCGAAGAAAGACATCATGCTTAGCAGCATTACACGAGATTAAAGCCACATTTAATTCTTATGCAAAGGAAACAGCCCATAAGGCGCTTCATTGTGATGACGAAGTCCTATGGGAGAATCTCATTATTAAGTCACTTTTGGTTAAACCCGGCTCCTCCAAATCTGTAAGACCCAAAGTCAAAACAAAAGCCCTCAGCAAAGAGGTATAGTGAGTAGTAGTAGTGAGAGCGAAGTCACCGAGGTGCCCCCCTCTGACCGTCCCAAGAGGAGACGCTCGCCCTCCCTGCGGCGGAAGTCGAGATCGAGGTCGAAGTCCCCCCGGAAACACTCTCGCCACTCCGCCTCGGACTCTTCCCGGTCTCACAAGCGCCGGAGAGAGGAATATGAGGACACTTCGAGCAGCCGGCAGGACACTCCTTAGCCGCCGCCTCCCACGCCACCCTCTGACACGCCTATACGTGATTCAGGGGAGTCGGAAATAGGATCTGAGTTATTGGAATCCACACCTAGTCATGAACAATCTTTAAGTGTGCCTCCTAATGTTACTTTTGCCATACCAAAATTGAATTTTGTCCCCCGTAGTGTTAGGTCGACAGGCCCATGTAGGGTTATCCGGCGGGGTCCCATTTAAGCTCTCAAATGACTCATGACTCCCAGCCCATAGCGGCAGGGGGTTATTGGCGTCACTCTGAACCATCTCTTTCTCTCCTTAACGTCAATACCTGAACAAACTGAGGACGGTAACATAGACGCGTTACCATCGTCAGTGCCAGATTTGCCTTGGCCCCCGGCGGATAATGAGGTAGAAATACAAGAGACCTTGGAGCAGAGTGAGGAGCCGGCGGATGGTGTGTTCTCCCCGGCTCCTCAGTCTCTCCCTAGTAATTATTCTGAGGCTAGTTCACACTCATCCAAAGACCCCCATAGGAAATGGATGACTTCTGATCAGGTAAATGAGTTATTGCATAAAGTTATGCAGCATTATCAAATCCCTGTCTCTTCGGATCCCCCGGTCACTCTCTCAGCTGTGCCCCCTAGCACTTCTGTTGTCAGACCTCTAGACCCCCCAGAATTCATTCCTTCTTGTCCAACCCCGGTGATAGCGGCGGCCCCAGGCCCTACAGTGCCAGCGACGCTAGCTATGTCCACCCTCAGGATTGTTGCTGATGTCCCCCCACCTCCTTTAGATAAGGCACCTCTGAGGAAGGGCCCCATGCCCCTCCTCTATGGTACTGACTGCTCTTGGGTACCTGTGTTACCAGAAAACCCCCTTTTAGCTCAACCTTCGGTGTCAGGGGACCCCCCAGTTCCCGGCGAGTGGTCCATTGAGATCAATAAGAGCCGTAAATTTAGGGCGAAAGACGAGGCAGGGAGGGTATTGGATGTACTGATTAAGGGTGTACCAAGTTCATACAACCCGGCTTATTTTGTGTATTCAGCCGCGCCGGCCGTTCCTCCCGCCGCATCTGCACGACTATTTGCTGATTGGTCGAAGGCTGATGGCATCAATGATGTCAAAGCCTTGAATGCTCTTACGCCGGAGTTGGCTACAACTCCGGTCCTGGACCAAGTACAGACTCCGGTCCTGCAGATGGGGCAGGTAGGAGTAGGCCCTTGGGTAGATTGGGAGTTAGATGCTCAGATTTTTGCCACTACTATCACCTCAAAATCTTCTCATCAGATTCCTCAGGAAAACCATACTTACTTTTCCTTGCCGGTAGCCAAAGCGGAAGGAGTGTCCCCAGACTTACTTACATTTCTGGCGGCCCCTAAAGTGTCCTTACATGCCCTTGATGAACCTTTCCCCCCCCCCCCCCCCGGCTGCTCACCTGGAGAGGGATTTTAAGTTATGCAATAAGGCCTACCGGATGTTCTCTCAATACTTGGTGAGTCACCAAGTAGCCGCCTCTCTTGCACGTACTATCTCGGCCATTGCTGACCCCCAAATTAGAAAAGCCACTGAGCTGTTTCGAAGACTCTTGCTTCAAAACGCCATTCAGTCACTAGGGGACATTAGAATTGCAACATTAGAAGCGGTTCGAGCCCGCCAAGATCTGAAAGTCCATCTGGTGAGAAAGTTGCCGGCGGACATAGGTCGCTGGGTAACTCTCTCCCCGGTTCTTACTGCCACCCTCCTTAACTCTGATACTTGGAGTCTGGTTTTTAATATGGTGAGTGGGTGGAAGCAGGTTACCTCCCAAGCTAGGAAGGACCCGGCTAAGAAGCCCTTTCATAAATCAAAGGGCGGTAACAAACCGTACCAACCCCAAGCTAAGCAGTCATCAAGAGACCCCAGACCACCTCCTCAGCAGGGAGGTAATTCGCACAAACCCAAACAAGGTAAATAGCATGGGTATAAGGGTAAGGCCGCATACAAAGGTCATCAGGGCCCAGCATCAGCCAAAACTAATCAAGCGTCCGATGCCAACCCACCTCCCCCTCCAAAAAACTAGCCACTCGTACTCTCCACATCCCAGGGCCGAACTCAAAGGCACAGGATTGGAGAGTTGCCTTGAAGGGCGAACCCCGGTTGCACCTAGGTTCGTTCCGATCATTCCGCTCGGCCTGGCCCAAGAATTCCTGGGCCAGGAAGATAGTGAGCAAAGGAATCACCTGGCGGTGGCGCCGGCAGCCTCGACTGCGTCAGCCGCGGGAATATACCAAAGTGTCTCAGGAGGAGGAGGCCCTACTGCAGGAAATGATTGCCAAACAGGGCCTTATTCAGGTCAATGCATATCAGCCAGTATGCACGTCAAGACTCTTCTTAGTGCCAAAAAGGGACAGTGTGCAGATGCGACCAGTTCTAGATCTCTCGCGCCTGAACACCTTTATAGAGAATTCACCCTTCAGGATGTTGACTGTTCAGCAACTCAGACTCGCACTTCCGCCGCAAGGTTGGATGTGCTCGATCGATCTCAAAGATGCCTATTGGCATGTCCCTATAAACAAGCGGTTCCAAAATTTTCTCGCTCTGAGAGTCCGGCACGAGACTTATGTCTTTCAAAGGATGCCGTTCGGGTTGAACCTAGCACCGAGAATATTTACCAAACTCGTCCGGCAAGCTCTTTTACCCGTTAGTTCGAGGCATACAGGTGTTTTGGTATCTGGACGATTGGCTAGTAGTGGCAAACTCTTTGGAATTATGTCAAGACCATGTAAACCAAGTGTTAGCTCATGTACAAACCCTAGGGTTCTAGGTGAACTTGGCAAAGTCGCACCTTGTCCCCTCAAAGACTATTCAGTGGATAGGACTGGTCTGGGACACCTACGCTCTGACTCTTACTCAGAGTGTGGACAACCGCGGCAGGTTTCGCAGGAAACTGTTCCGGTTCCTCCACAGTCTGGATACGACCAGGAAAACGTGGGATTCCCTGATCGGTTCTCTCAACTAGGTACAATTAACTTTGAAGTTGGGCCGATTGAAAGCCAAGCGATTAATCCTGGAAGGCAACAAAGTGTTCCCTCTCTTGCCAGAGAAGAATTTATGGCCAATTCCTCCGTTAATCCACAACTTACTATCAGCCTGGACCAAGTGCGAAGTCCTCTACTCGGTCGTGACATGGGTTTCTCTCCCTCCTACGGTATGGGTAGACACAGACGCCTCGGGGACACTAGGTTGGGGATATCAGTCAAGCCTAGTTAGGACACCAGGGTCAGGGCAGCTGGGTGACAGACAGCCAATCACATATCAACAAGCAAGAGCTTTTAGTTCCCCTTTTCTTTCTCCAAACTCACGGCAAGACCTTGAAGAACAAATCGATAGCGTTCAGAATGGACAATCAAACTGCAGTTTTTTGTATTCAGAAACGAGGCTCAGTGAGGTCACGAGAGTTGCTGAGCGTTTCAGAACAAATTTTTACCCTAGCCGACTCGCTAGAAATTTCCCTGCATGCCTCATACCTCCCCGGCGTGGCGAACGTCTGGGCAGACGCTCTCTCTCGCCGGTGGAGCACTCTAGTAGAATGGACAATCAAACAGGCTATCTTCAAAAAGATGATTGCAAAGCCGGCCCGTCCACAGGTGGACTTGTTTGCATCCGCAGAGAACCACAGACTCCCACTCTTTCTCACACGTCACAGGGTAACCCCGGCGGGGGGACCCGATGCATTGCTGGAGGACTGGAACAGGTGTACCTCAATCTATCTGTTTCCGCCGCCAGACTCTGTGTTAATGTGTAAAGTCATTCACAAGCTGAGGGATTACCGGGGCCGGGTAGCTTTGATCGCGCCTCTTTGGCCGGCCCAGGTTTGGTACCACCAATTGCAACAGTGGTGCAGGACCCCGGTGTCCCTCCCGGTCTCCATTTTCTACTTGGAAACGATTGGCAACCTTCGGACCTCGCTCAGTTTTGCCTTATGGATATTTACTATGCCAAATGGTTTAATCAATTTGGGCCAAGCGTCACTAAGAAGCTAATGAACCAGTACACACCGTCTACCAGGAGACAATATCAATCCCATTGGAAAACTTTTACAACCTGGATTGTTGAGTCAGGGCAAACGACTGCCTCGGGAGCCTTAATTTTCAAATACTTAGACTATCTATTTGAGCAGAAGCATTTTTCGGTCGTAACGTTAAAAAATCATCTGTCTGCCATTAGGACCCCCTTCCTTGATCTCACCGGCCTTTCCATACCGCAGGCGGAGGAGAAAGGTTTTATGAGGGCATGTTTCAAGCTTCGTCCACCTCCCCGCCAGCTCATGCCCACCTGGTCGCTTGATAAAGCCTTAGAACTACTTCAATCGCGCAAGTATAATAATACGCCGGATTTTGACTCACTTTTGAAAAAGGCTGTCTTCCTCATGGCACTTGCCACCGGAAACCAGGTGTCTGAGCTGGCGGCGATGAGCAACGAACCAAACTGTCTCAGGTCTGGGAGACTGCACGACCATGTATAAATCGCGCCGTCTCCCTCTTTTATTGCTAAGAACGAACATTCGGACCATGTTTTTTCTGAATTTTCCGTCCCGGCCTTGAAGAGAGGCCTCATTCATCACCTTTTATGTTCTGTGCAAGCACTCACAAAGTTTATGAGGGCTGCGCAACCTCGCCATCCAGGTGCTTTATGGGTTAACCGGACAGGTAAGCGTGTTACAAAACGGAAGTTAGCTTCCTTGCTTGTCGACGTTATCAGGGAAAGCAATCCCGGTAGGGCTCACGATATCAGGAAATGGGCAGTATCCCTCAGATTTCTGCAAAAATTTTCAATTGATGATATTGCTCAAACTCAACTTTGGGCTTCTAATCATACGTTCCTCACACGCTACCTGTCGGTTGCTCTAGATAAACTAAAACGTACCTGTGTAGCTTTACGGCAACGGGTACAGTAGGTAATGTTCTCTTGTAAGTTGTGTTGTTTTTAGAAGGGGGGGGGGGTGCGGAATAGTCCATATCCCCTCTGTACCCTTGGAGATTGTGATGCATCACGAGCTGTGATAGGACGGGTTCTACAGTCCAGTATTAGTTTTATTGTTTTTAAATTTTAAGAAGATATATCGCATAGTTGCAACTATGTATGTTTTACCAAAGTGTACAAATATATTACTGTACAAATAGTTTAAGGAGAGAACGAATAACTACTCGAATAACAAGACTCGCACTGGGTGGTGTATTGGCAGCACCATTGTAAATCATCTCATGTATGCTGATGACCTAGCCTTAATCGCGCCCTCTGGAGCAGGACTGGATAAATTATTAAGAGTATGTGAAAAATTTGGAATCGAACATTCAGTCAAATTTAATCCTATAAAGAGCAATATCATAATATTTAAATCTAACCTTCTATTGAAATCAAAGCTACCTAAATTCCATTTGTATGAAGAAATTATAGAAGAAGTAAGTAAAGTAAAGTATCTAGGACACTATATTTCATGTGATCGCTCAGATGATGAGGATATGGGTCGTCAGCGAAGGCAACTTTACATGCAGGGAAATTCAATATTAAGAAAATTTCATATGTGCACATGGGATACAAAAATAAAATTGTTCAACTCCTACTGCTCACCAATGTATACAGCACAACTATGGTGGAACTATAAGAAAATGACAGTGAATAGACTAAGTATCTCATATCACAATATCATGAAAATGTTTCTGGGGCTCTCAAAATATGAGAGTACAAATACGCTATGTGCCTATATGAACTTACACTGTTACCAATCACTCATTAGAAAGCTAACATATAAATTCATTCAGCGCCTTAACACTTCTGAGAACAGGATCATTAAAATGCTACAAACTCCAAGCATAGTGTACACCTCCAGGATCCAGGCACACTGGAGGAAGTTGCTCTATATTTAACCTTAAGTAATGATTTCAGGTCTGCTACTCTACAGAATTAGCATACCGGTACTGATCCTCATAGTGCAGTACAGTACCGATATTCCTATACTGTACTGTAGCAACATACTGTACCGGAAGCTAAATGATGTGAGGCATGGTACTGTACACAATTAGGACAGTGGTTTTGGTAACACAGTAGTTTGATGACCACTGTTTTTGGTTGAGGCAGTTTTTTTTTTTTGTTTTTTTGTTTTTTTTCTATGTGATTGAGGGAGGCAAAAGGCATAACTGCCTATAGCGAGTGCCTCCCCCATAGTTGAAAGAGTGACAGGGCCAAAATCAAGGGACGTTCGAGCCAAAATGCCTGGACACACGGAGTTTGAAGCAATTTAAGTCATAGGAAGAGGGAAAGACTGATTCTGGGAGAGAGTTCCAGAGCTCAGATGTTGAGTAGAAGAAAGTTTGAGAGTAACGTTTCACTCTTGGGTTGGAGAGTTGCACAGAGTAGGGGTGGGATTGAGTTGCAAGACGGGTACCACGTGCCCTACGTAAAGGAGGTGGTATGCACTGGGATAGCTCTGAGGAACACTGATTATTATAGTAGCGATAGAATAGCGAGAGAGATGCAACATTGCGGCGGAGAGAGAGAGATTGCAGAGAGTTGGTGAGTGGACGGGAGTTAATGATACGAAAGGCCTTCCTTTCAACTTTGTCTAGGAGAGCGGTGTGAGAGGAACCTCCCCACACATGTGAACAATACTCAATACAAGGGCGCACTATGCCCCTGTACAGAGCAAGAAGCTGTGCAGGGGAAAAGAACCCCCTAAGGCGGTTGAGCACACCCAGCTTCTGGGAGGCTGCCTTAGCAAGACTGGTAATATGGTCATTCCAAATGAGAGCAGAAGAAAAAGAGACACCAAGAATATTGAGAGAAGATGAAGGGTTGATTTTTGTATTGTTGAAGAATAAGGGATAGTCCGCTGGGAGATCCTGACGGGTAGATAGATGGAGAAATTGGGTTTTGGAAGCATTAAAGTTAACAAGGTTTTCTCTGCCCCAATTGGAAATAGTATTTAGATCAGAATTTAAGAGTTCTATGGCTTCATTACGTTTGTCGTTGAGGGATTGCTGGCTGGGGCGTTCTGAAAAACTAATGGAGTAGTGTAAGGTTGAGTCGTCTGCGTATGAATGGATGGGAATTAAGGTACAGTTAAGGAGATCATTTATAAAAATTAGAAAGAGAATAGGAGATAGGACAGAGCCCTGAGGAACACCAGAGTTTATAGGGTGAGGAAGTGAACAATGGCCGTCCACAACCGCAGCTATGGAACGGCCGGAAAGGAAATTAGAGACAAAGGCACAGATGGAGGGATAGAAACCGAAGGAGGGTAGTTTAGAAATTAAAGATTTATGCCAGACTCTATCGAAGGCTTTCGATATGTCTAGTGCAATAGAAAAAGTCTCACCGAAGTCCCGAAAGGAGGATGACCAAGAGTTAGTAAGATATGAAAGAAGATCACCAGTAGAGCGACCCTTAAGGAAGCCATACTGGCGATCTGAGAGCAGATTATGAGAAGAGAAATGCTTAAGAAATTTGGAAGCAAGAATAGTTTCAAAAACTTTAGAAAGACAAGAGATAAGAGCAATTGGACGATAGTTGGAGGGTTGAGAGCGGTCACCCTTCTTTGGGA
Organism: Lithodes maja; assembly: GCA_037953745.1. Lineage (NCBI taxonomy): Eukaryota > Metazoa > Arthropoda > Malacostraca > Decapoda > Lithodidae > Lithodes > Lithodes maja. The sequence goes on along the minus strand of JBAKBP010007860.1, from coordinate 20,348 downwards.
CAGGTTGAATGTGAGCAAACTTCCAGCATGAAGGGAAGACGTTAGAGGATAGACAGAGACGAAAGAGTTTGCCTAGGCAGGGAGTCAGCACGGAAGCACAGTTTTTGAGAACAACAGGAGGAACACCGTCCGGACCGTACGCCTTATTAGTGTTAAGCCCAGAGAGGGTAGAAAGTACATCTTTAGAAGAGATTAGGATATTAGGCATAAGTAAGAGAGAGGAGGGCGGAGAGGGAGGAATAGCACCGGAATCATCCAAGGTGGAGTTTCTAGCAAAAGTTTTGAGCGAAGAGTTTAGCTTTGTCAGAGGAAGAAGTGATGGTTGTGCCATCAGAGTGGGAAAGGGGAGGGAAAGACGAGGAAGAGAAATTGTTGGAGAGGTTTTTGGCTAGATGCCAGAAAGCTTGGGAAGAGCTAGAGTTGGATAGTTCAGTGCATTTATTATTGATGAAAGAGTGTTTGGCAAGTCGAAGAACAGATTTGGCTTGATTCCGGGCAGAAACATATGAAGAATGAGAGTCTTGAGTTTTAAGGCGTCGGTACCGTTTGAATGCTTCCTCCTTATTGCGGACAGCAGTAGAACAGGCGTGAGTAAACCAAGATTTTTTAGCATTAGTCTGAGAGAAAGAGAATGGAATGTATGCTTCCATGCCCGATAGGATTACCTCGGTAATGCGTTCAGCACTCTCCGAGGGTCCTCGGCCATGGAAGCAGAAATCATTCCATGGGAAATCAAAGAAGTACTGCCGAAGAGCCTCCCAGTCGGCAGCGCCAAAGTGCCACAAGCGCCGCCGGCTAGGAGGATCGGGTGGCTGTACTGGAGAGATAGGACAGGTGACAGAGATAAGTTTATGGTCGGAGGAGCCCAAAGGAGAGAAAAGATCGACAGTATAAGAAGAAGGGTTAGAAGTTAGAAACAGGTCAAGAATGTTGGGCCGATCTCCGATGCGATCCGGGATACGGGTGGGTTGCTGAACTAACTGCTCTAGGTCATTTAGGATAGAAAAGACGTAGGCTTGTTCACCAGGTGGATCAGTAGTGTGAGAGGAGAGCCATTGGCGGTGGTGAACGTTGAAATCTCCTAAGATGGAGATTTCTGAGAAAGGAGAAATGGATAGAATGTGTTCCACTGTAGAGTTTAGATAGTCAAAGAATTTAGGAAAGTTGGTAGAGTTAGGGGAAAGATAGACAGCACAGAAATATTTAGTAAGAGAATGACAGGAAAGTTTGAGCCATAAAGTTGAGAATTCAGAGGAGTCGAAATCGGGAACACGAGAGCAAGTGAGTTTGTTGTGCACATATGCACAACATCCGCCATTGGCTTTGAAACTAGGATAGAGAAAGTAGGAGGATACAGAAAAGGGGTTGCTGGATGTTGCTACAGACACCTGGGTTTCGGTGAGGAAGAGAAGATCAGGTTTGTAGGAGGAGAGATGGTGCTCAACAGAGTGAAAGTTAGAGGAAAGTCCGCGAATGTTGCAGAAATTAATAGAAAAGAGTAACAGGCCGAGGTCCAGGTAATTGTGTGGGGTCGTCAGGGGATGGTCGGTCGGGTGAGGGGGCATTTATGGTCCCCCCCCCTGGGGACTCCGAGGCTGGGCTAAAATTCATCATTGTGTTTTTTTAATTTGGTGTGGAGGAATGAAGTGTGGTGTGCATGTTTAGTGTAGTGAAGTGGATAGGAGGAGGAGGTGTTTGTGAGAGCTAGCTGGATTGCTCTCAGTGTAAATGAGGCACAAAGAAAATCAGTAAGAGAGGCCAAGCAAATGAAACAGGAGTTCCAGCGACTCTTTATCACATGCCTATAACCTCACCTGGGTCTAGCCCTGATCGATTGGTGCCTACAATCTCCCCACAACTGTTTTTGGTTGAGGCAGTGCTGTGAACTACATGATAACAAGCTGGGTATTATTTAATTTCTGTTTATTTTATGTAGCCTATGTACAGTAGCTTATATATATTTATATATATATATTTATGTTACTGTAAGGTATATATGGACCCCAGTATGGTCCCCTCTGTACTGTGTGAGTCTGAAATAAAGTATTATTATTATTATTATTATTATTATTATTATTATTACTGCAGAGTTATAGTTCTACGGGACACATGCGTGTCAAATTTTGTTCATGCATACGATCGATTGCAACGATCTGACCATGAGCAAGCAGTTTCTTAATGCCACGCACTGCTTGCAAATCTTTTATACCTTTTTCTATATGTTGTATTGCATACAATAAAACTTAAGAAAATGTTATCCGGATTCTTCTTCCCTAAGATTAGGATATTTAACATATTTTACGAATGTCCCGCCTCCAGTCTTGATATTCAGGCGAAGTCGTCAATGATGAAGGGGCCCTATTAAATTTATAGGTTTGATTCCCGAAGGGAAGTAGAGAAAACCTAATATTTAGTAGGGCCCCGTAATCATTGACGACTCGGGCCCTCCCAACCATCCCACTTCCCATTCGTGATTTCCATAGTTTATTCTTGGTATATCAGTGAAGGGCGAAGATGGCCGCTAGGGGGCCTGGTGTCAGGGAAGCAAAGCATGAGAAATCCACGTATATGGCAAGCCATATGATAACAGATATTAAGTTATTTTTTATTTTTTATTTTTTACAGATTTTTTTTTCTGTAGGGTACCCGATCAAAATGACGATCCCATGAGGGAATTAAGCGTGCACTTATGACGAGTACTCCATGATACTTCCGCACAGGCTATTCAAAAGGCTGGTGCAGGATGTTGAATGGAGACTATTATTATTAATAGGCGAAGTCGTCAATGATTACGGGGCCCTACTAAATATTAGGTTTTCTCTACTTCCCTTCGGGAATCAAACCTATATTCCGCATCTTGTTCAGTTTAGCCTAACCTATTTTCACTGACTTTACAAAGCCATCCTTGCAACTGCTGTCATAATCAAGGCCCTGTGCATAATTATACCACCTCACCATCAGGCATGGATGCCCCTCGTGAAACCAAGCAATATCACCATGATGCTAACGCCCAAGTTAGAGCAACCAGCTCTAACTCCCAAATGCTTGATCCAACCTGCCACTCATCCTATGATTTATACTGCTTCAAGCTCTGTGTGTCCAAACATTTTGACTCTAACGTACCTTGAATTTGGACCTCTATCACTCGTTCAACTTTGTGGGGGACAGCTGTTACCGACAGCTTTGCCCTTTGTCTCCTTCATACACATAGACAAATGCAATCCTGGTATAACAATTTTCAATGTCGCGAACAATATTTGCGCACAATGAAAAATCAATGGATCGCTGAAATACTGGTGCTAATTTGTGTGATTTCTAATTAACCTATAAACGGCGAACAGGGGGTATTGAACTCGATGCCCATGGGCGAGCATATAGGCTCCATTCAGGCCTATAATCGTCATTTTACGATAAATATCGTTATTACTTATTCATATGAGCCTATTTTACCTTCACTATGAAGATAGTAACCTGTAACAACAATAAAACAAGTGATAATATAATTTTTCTGGTCAAAATCGCGAATATACATGGACCAGCCCATTCATGAATTATGGAGCAAATTGAGGCAACCCCTCCCTCCACGAGGCCTCAAGCCACACTGAGCCTACTCATACACACTCTCGGTTATGTAACGCACCCGCTAGGCACGTAAGCACATCCTCCACACAGTTTGCTAATCTATCTATCTATCTATCTATTGCCGGACGCCTTACTCCCCTTACGAGGGTGGCCATACACAGAATGCCCCCAAGCGGACTTATTCCCTGTGAGAGGGACAACCCGAGCCAGTTTAGTGAAGGACTTACAGGATTGACCACTCAATTTAGGATCCGTCCAACTCCGAGGCCCTCTGTGTATCTTGTTAGCACTATTTTTCTACAGTGGTGTTCGGCTAATCCATCCACTAACCTGCCTTACCCTTAGGTAAACAGTACGGATTTGTATCAGGTTTACTCCCCTAGACAGGTTGCCAACCAAGGCTGATGAGTCCCATCCACCCGGATTTGTATAAGGTTGTCTCCCCTAGATGAGTTGCCGACCAAGGCTAACGAGTCCCATCCACCCGGAGTTTGCTAATGTTAGCACAATAATATACCAACGAATTAGGGAATAACAGGGAAAATAGGTGATAATTGAAGGGGGAGGGGAAAGGGAGAAGGAGGGGATGTGGAGGAGTGATATGAGGTATAGGGATTTTTTTTTTTTTTTTTTTTAGTGCTACTGGGGGCGTTTAATTTTTTTGTTTAGGCCTCCCTCTTAAGAGCTTTGCCACCCTCGCCCAGTAAAACTTCTTATGAGCTTTCTCGCTGTTGCCAGGTTAAAACAGTCAGAGAGACTATGCTCTCTAGAAGACAAACTATGCTGTACATTCTGAGAGAGAGAGAGAGAGAGAGAGAGAGAGAGAGAGAGAGAGAGAGAGAGAGAGAGAGAGAGAGAGAGAGAGAGAGAGAGAGAGAGAGAGAGAGTTACAAGGAATAGTTAGTATCTCGGAGACCTTGCGGTCCATTCCGAGGAGATACTCAAAGTGGAAGGAGAAAGACTGTTTACTGCACTACTCTTTTTACAGAGTGTGCAAAATACTATCTACTCTCTCCTTGAACTGTTCTACTGGAGAACTATTTACAACTTCGGTGGGAAGTTTGTTCCAGGTAGAACAAATCTTATATGTGAAAAAGTTTCCACAGATACTAGTGTTGAACCTTTTCAATTCTAATTTCCAGCCATGGTTGTGTGTTGTATTAATATTGAGGCTAAACATTTTGCTATAATCCACATTGTCAAACCCATTAAATATTTTATAAACATCAATGAGCTGACATCGTAGTCTGCTTGTCTCCAACGGGAAGATATTAAGAGCTCTCAATTGGTCCTCATAGCTCAGTCTTCTAAGTGATGGAATAAGCTTTGTAGCCCTAGCTTGTACTCTTTCCAGTCGCTCTATATCTTTCCTGAGTGCTGGAGACCAGAATTGAACAGCATACTCCAGGAGAGGCCGTATCAGAGTATTGTAAAGTGTGAGGACTATTTCCTCATTTCTATACTTAAATTCTCTTAATATAGCCTAATAATTTCTAAGCTTTCTTCTCTACTTCAATGAACTGCTTAGAAAACTTTAGGTCACTGCTAATCAGAACACCCAAATCCTTTTCCCAGTCAGTCACTTCCAGAGGCATTCCCAATAGTGAATAGCCTGAATTGGGGTTTGCTTGGCCGATATACATCACCTTGCACCTTTCCAAGTTTAGAAGCATCTGCCATGTCTCCGACCATTCACCCAGACTGTTGAGGTCCATCCTGAGCTGTTCAACCTCTTTGGGGTCTTTCACATTCATTCCAAGCTTTAGGTCATCTGCAAACATGGTGATCACACTCAACAGACCAATATCGATGTAATTGACATACTGTATATGATAAACAGTAGTGGGCCAAGGACAGATCCCTATGGAACTCCAGAAGTGACTGAAGTCCACTCAGAAGAAACACCATTGATTACCACTCGTTGTTGTCTACCTGTTAACCAACTTTCTATCCAATTTGTGACCTCTGTATTGATAGCTAGCGCACTCACTTTTGACATTAGCTTGCAATAAGGCACTTTGTCGAAAGCTTTTTGAAAATCTAAGTAAAGGATGTCTCTGGCTCTACTTTTGTCATACTCACTCAGCATTTCATGGACAAATTCCAGCAAATTGGTAAGACATGATCGATGTCGCCTGAATCCATGTTGGGAATCTGTAATTAAATTGTGAATTACTAGGTAGTCAACTATCTTGTCTACTAGTATCCCTTCTAAGAGTTTTACTATGATAGAAGTCAAGCTAATTGGCCGATCATTCTTGGGACACTCGTGATCCCCTTTCTTAAAGATTGGGGTCAAATTGGCCAGTTTCCAGCCTTCAGGGACTTCTCCATTTTCTAGTGATGTATTGAAGATGTCTGCAAAGAAAGATGCGACTTCATCTCGCACTTCGCGTACAACTCGAGGAAGAAAGCCATCTGGGCCGGATGACTTGAACCTATTTAACTTATCTATCCTTTTTGCTACATCCTCTGGTGTACATCTGATTCCGCTAAGAACTTCACCTTCAAGCACTAATCCTGGACTTGGCATGTCACTGGTATTTTCCATTGTGAATACTGAAGCAAAATAGTCGTTTGGGGATTTAGCTATATCAGTGTCAGAGGTTTGTAGTTGGCCTGTTGGACCCTTTAGAGGTCCAATGCTATTTTTGAATGGCTTCCTGCTGTTCACATAGCTGAAAAGCTCTTTTGGACTCTCTTTGCAGAGGGCTGCAACCCTGAGTTCTTCATTCCGCTGTGCTTCTTTTATAAGATATTTCACTCTTCTACACATATTTTTGAAGGATTCTAAATCTCTTTGGTCTTGACTTCTTTTGGCCTTGCTATATGCAACATTTCTATTTCTAATTGCTGAAGCTATGTCACTTGTGAACCATTTTGGTTGGGTTGAGCCTGATTTGGTAAGCTTAGTAGAAACGAATGCAGCTTGTCGAGCCATAAACTGCTCTTTGAATGAGCACCAAATTGCATTAACATTTTCACCCTCAAGTCTGATATGGGATAAGCTTCCCCGAAGGCCTTCAAAATTTGCACAACGGAAATCTAGTTTTGTACCCCGAGGACTGGTGGGTCTGCTGGTAAAGGTGCGAAGAGAGAACCTAACTAGATTGTGGTCACTACCTCCAAGTGATTCCCCAACAGATAACCTGGTCACACTTTCATCTTCAGTGGTGTAATAATAATAATAATAATGCTTTATTTCAGACTCACACAGTACAGAGGGGACCATACTGGGGTCCATATATACCTTACAGTAACATATAAATATATAGGCTACTGTACATCATAGGCTACATAAAATAAAACAGAAATTAAATAATACCCAGCTTGCTATCATGTAGTTCACAGCACTGCCTCAACCAAAGCAGTGGTCATCAAACTACTGTGTTACCAAAACCACTGTCCTAATTGTTACAGTACCATGCCTTGCATCATTTAGCTTCCAGTACAGTATATTGTTACAGTACAGTATAGGAATACCGGTACTGTATTGAACTATGAGGTTCAGTACCGGTATGCTAATTCTGTAGAGTAGCAGACCTGAATACATTACTTAAGGTTAAATATAGAACACAAGATCTAGTATATTGTTCCCTCTAGTTGGCTCATTCAACCACTGGGTCAAAAAGTTATCATTAGCAAAATCCACAAAACGCATACCTTCAGCATCGGCAGTTCTTGCTTCCCAGTTTACTAGGCAATTGAAGTCACCTAAGATCACACTGGTTTTACCCTCGATAACAGTACTCAGTCTTGTGTAAAGAAGTTCATCCTTTTCAACATTTTGATGTGGAGGCCTGTACACCAGAACAATCCTATATCTATGATTCTATATCCAGGTATTTCAAATTCCCCAACATAATCTCTGGTATCACTGTGAATCCAGGATTCAGTGATAGCCACTACATCAAAGCATTCTGTAGACAACAATGTCCGAAGTTCGTAAAATTTATTCCTAATTGACCTGGCATTAAATAATACTACCTTAACGGGATTCAGGTTTGTCTTAGAACCCCCTAGCTTACCCCGTTTCCCGAAGAGAAAGGGGTCTCTGGAGGTAGTGCATTTTCTTGAACACTATATCTCTGTACACTATCAGAGGTGTTGCAATCTCCTATATTTGGTGAATCCTCACCTGAGGTAGAAGAACCACTATCTAGTGGTTCAGAAATTGAAAACTGAGGTGTAGAGTCTAGACTCTAGACTCTAGAGTCTAGAGGGAGTTGCGGGTCATCACTCAATCTACTAGGGAACTCTGTAATTTGTTGAGAGTTATTCATGCTCACAGAGGGACTAATTCCTTCTCTTGTGGGACCTCTTTTTGGAAGTTTGAGATCAGCTCCTGATGAAGGTTTGCATTTTTCCTGCGGGGGGATGCTTTCTACATTTTTGCTTGCCCTCAGCAAGCTGTAAAGATGGTGATTTAGGAAATCACCAAGTTTGATTTTACCACTAGTGCTTAAGTGCACACCGTCACGAAGGAAGAGGTTGCGCTTTCTATATAACTCATCAAATGGCTCCACAAATCTCAGCCCTTGCTGGGTACAAAGGTCAGCTAACCTACCATTTAAGCCTATTGCTTTGCTGGTAGCACAATCCCCTCCATACATCCTGGGCAAAATACCAAGTATCATGCCTCTGTCTGTTTTGAGTCGGAGCTCATCAGCCAGAGTCATGACCTCTCCTATTATTGACTCTGTGGCACAGACTTTATTTCCTTTGACGAACAGGACCTGGACCACAGGACCACTGACCTGGGCTATTATTGCCGTCCCCTTAGTCTTGGACCAAACTTTTTCTACTTCCTTTGTGATATTGGAAGTCCTTGCACCTGAGAGGCTCTTCACCTTTTGCACACCTCGGTGAACCTTAACAAAGTGAGACTCTTGTCCTTTGACCTGGGAATCTCCAATCAAAATTGTTTTTGTCTCTTTGTCACTAACAAGACCAAACCTGCTGGACATGTTAAGTTTGTATCCTTTGTTGTCTGAATGATGCATAGTAGGCCTAGCATTTCGCTGCCCAATTTGCAGTTGACTATACTTTCTTCCTCTTTTCTGTGAGGACTTTAGGGATGTCATACTGACTTTTGGCACTATCTAGAGTACTGCATCTATTTGAGGTGTTAACCTCATATTCCTGTTTGTCCTTTTTCTTCTTTTCATTCTTGACCTTTCTCCAGGCATAGCGAGGGTCACTAGCTGTAGCAGGACTCGCAGCCTCTTCCGTAGTTTCTGCTTCAGTTGACTGGCATTGTCCCACCTGTATGACTTATACTACTGGTGTTTGAAGGAACAGCTGCCACTCTTACTTTAGTTTCACTTCTAAGGCTATATATTTCCTTTCTCAACTCTTCTATTTCTTTTCTTCCTTCAGAAACTTCGTTCTTCAGGAATGTGTTCTCAGTGTCTCTTTGTTTCAGTTGTTCCATAATCCCAGCTACCTCATTCATGAGTTTGCTTTTTATCTCACAAAAGAGACAGAGACTATCATGGTGGATGATGGCATATGCACCTTTATTGAAGTCAATACACCACTTTAGCTTCTTGCACTTAGCGCAAGTTACTTTGAGTTTTGAAGCACCAGCAGTTGACATGGTTTTAAATTTGTTCTAACAGTTCAAATGCTTTATAAAGGCTTTTAACTTCAACGAAAACTAATGACCAATACAATGCTATAAAAAGAGGGTAAATATTCAAGGAGAAGAAAATCAGCTTCCTTTATTTTACTTATAATTATGAACCTATTAACACATCTCTTTTCCCCAACTAGAGGTGGTGTCAGATTTTATATACAGTTAATTATCATCCCTTTATACTATTTATCTATCTATCTATCTATATACTATCTATCTATCTATCTATCTATATGCTCAATCCCCACTTTTCCTATTTAATTTTTTATTTTCTATTTAACCCGTGGAGCCCCGGCTAGTTTTGTAATGTTTGCGCACCAGAACCCGGCCGGTTTTCAAAAAATGGTTTTATTCCAGAAACAATAGCGAATGGGTTAGGAATGAAGGAAAAACCACGAAAAACCGCTCAAAAAGCTTAAAAAATGGTCCTACAGAGCCCCCGAAAATTTTTATAAGAGTAAAAAATTGAAGGCAATTATCCCAAAAAACCAGGTTATTGCGCGCTCGCGCGCACGCACGTGGACTTTGAGAGTTTTCAACCATCGGCACGGTTGCGTGGGATACGTACACAGTTCCCATACAAATCTGAGCCCTCTTGCGTGGCTACACCTGAGGTTACGGTCGGCGCAATTAGGGGAAATTAGGGTGACTCGCCAGGCGCGTCTCTGGGGCTGTGCGTTACATACATCGCCGACGCGCCAGGCGCGTCGCTGGTGCTGTACGGGTTAATTCTATTTTATTATTATTATTTTTTTTTTTTCCCCCTTGGGGGTGGCCGCCTCAAGACAGAGCAAGAACAGGGTAAACACAAACCACCACATAAAACAACGATCAAACACAGACAAAACACACATTCACACACACACACCTATTATGCTATAGTCGATTCATTCTAGGCTGGGCAGAAATCGTAAACTCTAACCTCTCATAACTCAAAAAGGACTAGTGTAATCGAGCAAATGTTTCTCCCAAATAGGAAGAATTGGCTAGGGAATAGGTGCGGAAATTGTCAGCTCATTTGCTCTAGCCCTTTTTGAGTTACAGAGGTTAGAGGTTACTATTTCTGCCCCGACCTATAATGAACGGACTATATCATTAATCTTGGTTTTCTCTGGCTATCAATGACTTAAGGGGAGGAAGACCGTTTTTCTGGACCCCCTTCTCCCTAATGCTTAGCCCCACTAGTTTTGAGATTATAAGACGTTCGGCCCATTAGTATGGCGATTTTAACACCTTTCGCCCCATTTCGTTGTCAATTTTAAGACCTTTCGTGCCATTTAGGTGTCGATTATTTCCTGGCGAGCGATAGCGAGCCTGCAATTTTAAGAGGAACCGGCCTTCGGCCGGGAAATTTTTCTACCGAAAAATTTACAAATTTATCTTGAAGGGGGTCTAGGGGGTGTTTTTTTAAAGCTTGATGGAGGTCTAGGGAGGAAACTAAAAAAACATATGAATACATGAATTAACCTAAGACGTGCGCATGGGGGGTATGAGACACCACACTCCTGTGCGCACGTATTTGAGCTGTTCCCATCACTAACATCGTTATTTTACCATAAATAGCATTAATACTTATCCATATTGTTATGCCCTGTTTTTCTACAGGTTTAACTTGGATAATGTGAGTTCTAATTGACTGGGTATATAAGGCTGCATGCACAATACAAGATATGAGGAATAGAGAACACAAAGAAACACATGGTAGCAAGTTACACGATCACGTTTATTGATATACCACTGCAGAATACTGGTGTAAGACAATATAATAGAATCGAACAACACTAGCATAAGTGGATCTGGATGGAGCCTAGTCTCCCACTTCCAACGTTCAGGTATTAATCTTCTGATCACTGGCTTTAATTCAACAGGTTTATATACCGAAGACCATCAATGTTACTTATAGAATCATATTCACTGTTAGATTTATCACTGGTAGCTCTGGTGCACAAGTAGTAGTTCACAGACTAGATTAGACACGCGTATTTTAGAGCACAGGAATTCTAGTAACCTCAGGGGGTACTGATCTAAGTTTTATATTCTTGTCTCAGAAATACATAGAACGCAAATCAGTGGGCGAACCTTCAGATATCACTAGGGTTTCCTTCTAGGTAATAATATCTGGGCATATGGTTGATTACGAGAGTTAGTATCGCCTGTTAAATAATGAACACTGATACGCTTAGCACTTCCTAATTGAATGGTTATATGAATTATACTGGGGCAAAGAGATAGCCACTTCGTAGAAATATTAATTAGTGAATCTCTAAACAGCACTGTAACATGTAGGCCTAGTACTGATAAAGGGAATCTTGGGTAGTATCTGATGGGTCTGGTCCTGGTTATCTTGCGTCCATGATGTTGGGGGCTAACGACTGGTTCCGCGGCCGTCCAGGGGGTCCATATGTGCGAAGTTCTCAAATACGTGGGCAGGTCCTTCTATCCAAATCTGCCACGGAGTCTGCCGGCTCTGGGATCTCACTCCGGAACAACACAAGGGCAGAGCTAGAAGTTAACTGCAGGGTAGTGACCCCTGGTTGGTGTCTAGCTTTCAACTGATTTGACTGGGGGCGGGAGCTAGATTTATAGGCTCGGTTCTGGACCCTGTAGACAGTAGGGATCTCGAGTCTTATGGACTTATTTGAGCTCTCAATAGATATGGGGACTAGGTAAGATGGTATTTACTGTTGTGGCACATGGCTATAGGAAGCCTTTATATTTTTATATAACTGAGCCTTAGTAAGAGGTACTATTTTGGCTATACTGGAAGTATTTAGGGGAGAGAGACTGGATCTACTTTGCGAGGAGGATGGGGACAGCTGTGATAGGAGCGTCTCTCTTAGATTGTTCAATCTTCATTCTATGGTATAGCTGAGGTGCTAATTTAGTGATCAGAGCATGCAAGAAAGGTAAATGGTTTATTGTGAGTTAATAGAGGTTAGTAAAGGTGTTAGTCATGCATGGTTAGTTCATTGATAGGAAGAATTCCTGTGCTACCTGGCAATGACTCGGAAGTCAAAACAGGGGCCAGGTATACCTCCGCGGGGGTGGGGGTCTCCCTCCTCGGGTGGGCAAAAAGGGGGAGCTGGGCGCCTGCTCTCCGTGATAGTCGTCCGGCGGCTGTGGCTAGGGGCTTGCCATATCACCAGTGTTTGTAATAACCCTCTGTGTATGAGACAGATGTGGGTGTCCTTAATACCAAAACCGAAGGTGCCTTGGCTAGCTGGTTTTACTCGGCTGGTTGTTAATTGTAGGGTTTGCTGGATGTGGTGGAGACTGGGTTGCTAACTCTGCCACATTTATCTGGAAGTATGGCAATAGAAGTTAGTTACTGTTGAGGCGGCTAGCCTCGCACCGACGACAATTGGGTGCCGGGTTGTGAATGGGTTGTAAGAGAGTAGATGGCATGCAAGGGGTTAGTAAAGTTCTAATGTTGTTCTGGCCTACTAAGTGAAGGTAGGCTGGATAGGAGTATATATATATAAAAGGTTGGAGAGCGTTAGCAACGGAAAATTCAAGGATCTTCAAGAGGTATGAGAGAGAGGCTAGGTCGGACAAGAGTAGAGAAGCGCGGGATCTTATAATGAGAGGGGAGGAGTTCAGGGGGGCTATAGGGGAATTTGACCCTAAGGTCTCTGGGCGTGGGGGTGGCATTAGGCTGCAGTTGATATGGGAGTTGGAAAAGGCAGTGGAGTACGTTAGCCAAATGCTACCGGGGAATGCAACTATGGGGTGGTATATAAGTCTGGAAAAGATAGAGTTATGTGATCCGTCCGAGGGTTTATGGATAATATTAGTTGGCCCTGGGAACTGCGTTTTCTATAATATATATATATATACCAACAAAAGCGGCAGTTGGTAGGGGTACTTAGTTATTGTTTCGGGGTACTTATGACAGATACTGGTAACAAGGTTATCTTATACAATTTCGGTTTGGGGTAAGAGGTGTATGACACGAAGTGAATTGGCGTAGTGTGGACTGTGGATACGAAGGAGGCAAGGGGAAGACGTATGACAATTGTGGAAAAGTAAATGGAAAAAGGTGAACACAATGGCGGATAAAAATACTTAACCTAAGGATTGAATACATAGATTTATGGGGCGATGGGTCTTCAGAAGCTTAGTCTGGCAAGACAAGATGTTAGGGAATGTTAATATTAATACTTAAACTAAGGATTGCATACATCGATGAACGACGACATTATTATGTAAGGGGCCTAAATTGACTAGGCTTGATTTTGGCAATATTTACACCAAGACTTTTTCTGTTCACTCACTTTAAGCCCAATAATGACCCAGTCAGTGTTGAGATTAGGTGAAATGTTCGGTATTATGTTATTATCTTGATTAAGATATCAGTTGACATATATTAAATTGTAATGACTAGAAAGAAATAATTAAATAGGCCCAATGGTGTCTAATAGGTACGAGGGTCATTATTCTAACTTTACATATTAAATATAATTGTTTGGTATTGTTCTATTAAGTTTAGAAAAGGGGTGTCACAATCGGAGCAATGTTGTTTTGGAGTTAGAATTAAATTTACTTGTTTTGGCCATTTAATCACTTCCAGGTGTATAAAGTTAATTGCAAAGCATAACTTTAACTTTGTGAATCTAGTATAATGCTGATATTTGGCCTAATAATTGCTTGTACCGGGTCTCTAGTGTGACACCCTGATTCTGAGGCCTTAGCGACAAGTGCCCACCTCAAGGGGGTTTGACAGGTGGAAATTTATGAGTCCTACCTCCAACTTAAAAACTATAGTCTTACCTAGGATATCGTAAGTAATAGTTAACATGTTTGCGCCTGAAATTCGTTTACATTATATAAAAGTAATTCAATTATCCTTTGAAAGTTTTATTCGACTAAGTAAGTTGAGGAGCTCATTTAATCAAGGTATGGTTATTGTTGTGACAAAGGACGCTGACCCCGAGTCCTACAGAGCCTAGAGCCGAGAGTGCCAGCGTCATTCCCTCCCAGTCGCCAGCCTCGGGCGGACTATAATAATAATAATAATAATAATAATAATAATATTTATTCAGTTAGCAATTTACAGAGTTGGTACCACATAGTTTGTTACAAATATGACATGTACCAGCCTTGCATAATTCCAACTAAGGATAGCCCAATAAGGCCGTTAGGCGTATTTCCATTGGGGTCCTTGTGGGATTAGGTTAGCTGGGGAAAAAAGGGGAGGATAAAGAAATGGATACTTTAGAAAAAGTATTTCTAGGGGGTTATTTTAAGATACCTTACATCCTATAGTAAATATCAGTAATCCGTAATCCGTAATCATTTCAGTTTGGTTTGTCTATCTCTTATGTCGCATTTAGTAGTAGACATAAGCTTGGTGCTCCCTTCTCGCAGCTGTCCGGTTCAGGTGTTCCTTCAGGCTACGTCTGAAGGAATACAGTGTTCTCTTTTCACGGACTGACTGGGGTAGGTCGTTCCAGTCTTTGATGGCGGTGAAGAAGAATGTTTGCTTACCCTGTCCTTGGATTCTCGGGACCTTAAAATTAAACATCCTGTTTCTTGTATTATGTCCACTCCTCTCATTTGCTTTAACAAAATCATTCTTTAGGTACTCTGGAGCTCTGTCATAGAAAATTTTGAAGGCATTAGTGAGCCTGATTTGTTTGGCCCTGTCAGCGACATTGAGCATACCTAGTGACTGAAGTTGTTCCTGGCCAACATGTGATCTGGGTCCTAGGTTCAGCATGAACCTAACCATTTTATTTTGAGTGACCTGAAGTTTGTGCTGTGCTGATTTAGATGATGCAGAGTACCAGGATGACACAGAATAGTCAAAATGACATTGAACAAGCGCTTGGCAGAGGGTCTTTTTGGTCGCCGCGGGCAAGCATCCCACCTGTCTATACAGGTATTTTATACGTGCTCTACACTTACTCAGGATAGATTCCAAAATTGTTTCACCTGACAAACTCGCGTCCAGTTTTAGTCCGAGATATTTAACTTGTGACACTGTTGTTATAGGAATATCATTACAGTTGACCGAGAAGCCCACAATGTCTTTCAGTTTGCGTTTTGTTCCACATAAGATGGCTTCCGTCTTGCCCAGGTGAAGAGATAGTCTATTGTCCACTAGCCATTCACTACATGATTCTAGTTCTTTGGAAAGTGAAGCGGCAATACTTATTGGGTCTTTTCCTGAAACCAGGAGCACGCTGTCGTCTGCATACAGTAATAATTTACATGAGACGCTCAGTTCCATGTCGTTCACATAACAGAGAAAGAGTAAGGGACCAAGGATGCTTCCCTGCGGGACCCCACAGTTAATTGGCATAGGATCAGATATATTATCATCAATTTTGACTCTTTGGGTTCTACCACTAAGATAAGATTTAAACCAGTTCACAGATCCTATGCCCATTGCTTGTAGTTTATTACACAGGATATCATGGTCTACTGTGTCAAACGCTTTTTGTAGATCAAGAAGAACCATACCGGTGTAGTTACCTTTAGACATTTCTTTACGAATGTGATCCGTTAAGTGGATGAGACAGGAGTCTGTCGAGTACATGCATCTGAAACCTGATTGAAACTTATAGAATAGATCATTTTGTTTGAGGTAGTGTTCAATTTGGGTGTATACCGCTCTTTCAAGGATTTTAGATACAATACATAATATGCTAACTGGTCTGTAGTTACCAACTTCTAGTTTATTTCCTTTCTTGAATAGAGGGGTTACAATAGCTTCCTTCAGTTCAGCAGGTACAGTGTTGGTGTTAATTGACAAGTTGATGATGTGAGTTAGGGGGCCTGCTATACCAATGGCTCCATCTCGTAGAAATTTGGCAGGAATTTTGTCTGGTCCTGTGCTTTTATGTACATTTAGGTTAGACAGCTCGTCAAAAGTGTATTTTGGTGTAACATTTTGCAATCCAAATGTGTTTGGGTGTATGTCTTTATCTCTGTAGAAATTTCGAAAGGTGGCCGTTGTTGTCGTGTATTTATTGAGAGGTTGAGGTAGGTTCTGTGCAAGTGTGTTTGCTATGGAGGTGAAGAAGGAGTTGAAGTAGGTTGAAATTTGTCGTTTATCGTGGCAAATCTGATCATTAATGGTGAGAGCAATATTAGTGTTAGACGAATCCCTTGTCTTGTTGCTGTAGCCTGTTGTTTTTAGGTGCCTCCATAGTTTCTTTGGGTTATTCTGATATTCCTCTGCCTTATTGTGAAAATAATTAGTTTTCGCTGATTTTATTTTCCTACTTAGTTTATTCCTGGCCCTGTTGAACTCATGTTTCAGACCTTGATCCTGTCTATGTTTCGCTAGCCTTTTTAACAGATTGTCTCTGTGTTCCAGATGGTGTAGTATGTCATTGTTGATCCATGGGTCTGACCTTGCTTTAATTCGTATGTCTTTCAGAGGAGCTATTTCGTCTAGAATGTTTGTGATGATGGTTCTGAAGCCAACCCATGCGTCATTAACGTTTGTACTTCCAAACACTGGAGACCAGTCTGTATTCCATAAAATGTCCAGAAATGTTTCTTTATTGTAGTTTCTGAGTGACCTTGTTTTGATAATCTTGTGATTCTCTAGGGTAATTTTTGTGGTTTTTCGTGTGCAATATGTGACGAAGTGATCACTTATCCCAGTCTGTATAACCCCTGATTGGGATATTTTGTCCTCTCTGTTACAGTTTATGTGGTCTATTATTGTGGCAGTGTTCTCAGAGATACGTGTGGGGGTTGTGATGAGTTGTTTATGATTGTGCATTGTCAGTATATGCCTATATTCTCGTACAAGCCTATCATTTCGTTGTTTGTAACACAGGTTAAAATCCCCTAGTATGATGGATTCATTCCGAGGGTCTAGCGATGACAACGTTCGTTCAAATTTGGTCAAGAATTGTGTGTCGTCTGGTGGCCTATAGCATACCCCAATTGTGATGGGTCTTGTCCTCGGCAGGCGTAGATCGATCCACAGAGCTTCGTGATTTTCTACATGGAGGTCGGTCCTGGTTGTGTGTGTGAGGTTGTTTTTTACATACAGACATACTCCTCCCCCATGCCTATTGCGATCATTCCTAACCATATTGAAACCTTGAATGTTTATTTCACCATCGTTTATACTTGAATCCAGCCAGGTTTCTGTGATTGCAATTATTGAAGCTTTGGCCTTATTAGCTAACAAGTTTAATTCTGACAATTTATGGTACATTGATCTGGCGTTAATGTGGATAAGATGGAGCCCTTTGTTGGTGAACACTCTGTATTCATCTTTGATTTTGAATGTGTCCTGGCTGGATTCTGAGTTGTTAATACTAATTGGTTCATTTACATTAATATTCGGTAATGAATGCAAGGCACATATGTTGCATAGGAATTCCTGTTCTTCACTGTTGGTCTTCTTAGAGATGCACTTCATGTGAGCTACAGTTTTACACTTAACACAGATTATGATCCTTTGTTTTCTTGTTATGAGTGATTCACATATTTCACAAATGATTTTAGAACCCTTAATAGCTATTTCCCTACATTTATCGCATTCCACTTCTTTTCTGCTAGTAATGTAAGTACATCGATCGTGTACTTAGATCGTGTACTGACTAAGGGGAAATATTTGGCTTAACTCAGTATAAATTTCCCTTTTGTGTTGTGTTTAGATAAAACCTTCAGTTGAAGGTGAGTTGAAGTGAATTGTGAAGTATTTAAGATAAGTTTTAAAACCATTTTTAAGCCCAGTTTCTTATATGTAACTACGAAATTATACGACATCCTTTGTCTTGGTCGAAGGTGAAATTATTCATTCCGTCTGATAATTACTCATTTAGATTTCAAATTCCATATTATTTGTCCTGCCAACCTTATTAATTATGTATAAGATAATAATATTAATTGTATTATGTTAGTGTAGTATTATCACAGCAATAAGATCCCGTATGTCGAGTTCAATATAATGTATGTAACTTAATGTAAGCCCACATTCCTGAGTCGTGTGTGTGTGTGTGTATACACTCCGTTTTCTATTTTAAACCATTTTATTTTTGAGGGTCAACTAAGTAAATTATATCTATCACCAACCCTCCGTTTTCTATTTGGACCATTTTTCTTTATAATAATAATAATAATAATAATAATAATAATAATAATAATTCTTTATTCCAGACACATAAGATAGATACAGTATAAATACAGTACGACCTAATGGTCCATATCACATGCACTTCTCGTCAGAGCACAGATAATAATTATACACAAAGATATATTAATAAAGACACAATAAAATAAAAAATACAGTAGGCCTATTTACAGAATAGAGCACATATCACATTTTGTCACAATATAACACAGATAGGCTAACTAAGGCTATTGCTCAATGTTGGTTAACACCTATTGCACAGATCATTGCTCATAGTTCAATTAGACCTATATATTACATTACATACTATGTGTGCAGCAGCTTCTGCCAGTGAGATATAATACGGGATTCATAGATATGATCACTAGACCAAAGAGCTACAATCAGCGTGTTACTGGAGGATTGCAGTTGCTGCGAAAAGCTGTACACCAGTCTCCTGATGACAGCCCGACAGCACTGCACATCCAACAGTGTGCACACCATACTAGTGCTTTCATATTTAGAGAGACCAATGAACATCTTGAGTATATTATGATAGGATGTACACAGACCATTTATGGTGGCTCTCTTATACTTCCACCACAAATGGGCCGTGTACATAGAGGAACAATATGTCCGGAACAAAGTGACTTTAGTTTCCCAATTACACATGTGAAATTTTCTCAAGATGGTGTTACCACGTAAATATAGCTGTCTGCGCTGACGGCCGATATCTGCATCATCTGAGCAATCGTTTGAGATAATGTGTCCCAGGTATTTTATTTTGTTTACTTCTTGAAAAATTTGATTATTGAGTGAGAAATTTGGCAATTTACTTTTATACAGTAATTTTGATCTAAATATAAGAACAGCACTTTTCAGTGGGTTGAATTTAACACAATGTTTACTACCAAAAGATTCACATATATCAAGAAGTTTGCTCAGACCCGCAGAAGACGGTGCAATAATGACCAGATCATCAGCATACATGAGATGGTTGATGATTTTATTCCCACCATAACATCCAATCTGCTCTTTATTCAATTTATCACTTAATTCATCCATATATACATTGAATAAGTAAGGTGAGAGAATACTACCCTGTCTCACTCCATTGGTTACTGTAAAGGAATCCGAAATAATGTTACCCCATCTTACATTAAATGTTTGATTGGCGTACCAGTACTTCAAGATTCTCAGTATATAGGATGGCACTCCCCTTGTTGCTAATTTATCAAACAGGATATTGTGGCAGACTCTGTCAAATGCCTTACTAGCATCAAGAAAGCATGCAAAAATAGAGCTGTTCATTTTGATGTACCCATCCACTAGCTCCTTCAGAGTGTAGATGCACTGGTCCGTACCATGATTCTTTTTAAAACCAAATTGATTACTATTAGTTGAGATATACACTGAGATTCTGTCTAAAATGATTAACTCTAGTATCTTACTTACAATACTGGCAAGGGCAATAGGTCTATAGTTGTCTTTTGATGTAATTTTGCCAGCCTTGTCTTTAATTACTGGTATCAAGGTAACGGACATCATAGATTCTGGTAGGAAACCATGGATTAGAAAGCTGGTAAAGCAACTGCTGAGTTTCTCCAAGAGGAGAGTGGAGGAGTACTTCAAATGTTCAGCATATATACCATCAAAACCACAGGATTTGTTAGCATCTAGCCTACTTATTGCAGCCTTGATTTTTTCACTTGTAACTTTAATTGTGTCATATTTTTCTTCTTTGTTACACTCTGTTGTAGCAGCAATGGTATTTCCTTGGTGCCCAACTGAGTTAAACAAAGTTTGGTAATGTGTTTTCCAAAGATTGGCTATGTTATTAGTACCAGAGATCCCATCTACACTAACGGGTAGAGGTGTGCAGCTATTATGCATTTTTTTAATATCCTTCCAGAAGGCCAATCTGTCTTTGCTAGCAAAGTTTTTGGCCAATGCTTCTCTTCTTAATACATTTTCATTGTTTTTTATATATCTGATTGCATACTTGCATCTAGCCTTTAGTCTGGTGAACATGTAAAAAATGGGTCC
>JBAKBP010007859.1:0-95987 GCA_037953745.1 Lithodes maja | reverse complement strand
ATTCATCCGGGGGATTTCGCATTCCCAGCCTCTCCTATCACTGAATTTCATGACTATCGGAGTATATAGGTTTGGTACTAAACCCTCTGTGCGATTTTCCACGTGTATATTATTAGGTAACGTTCTCTTCTACGTTCCAGTGAGTACAGCTTCAGTGCTCTTAAACGCTCCCAATAGTGTAGCTGTTTTATCGAACTTATATATGCGAAGTGAAATTTCTTTGTACACTCTCTTAAGTCATTTATTTCACCTGCTTTGTATGGGGATGTTAATACGCTACAGTATTCAAGCCGCGGTAGCACTAGAGATTTGAAGAGCGTTATCATAGGTAATTCACCGCGTGTTTTAAATGTACGCAGAATCCAACCCGTAAGACGTTTCGCAGCCGCAACTTTGACCTGGTTATGTACTTTGAAACCCATATTTTCAGACATTAATACCCCAAGGTCTTTCACACTGTCTTTCCGTTCTATTATGTGGTTAGATTCTGTTAAGTAATTTGTAATTTCTTTAACACCATTATTATCTCCGTACCGTATTAGTTGGAATTTTTCTTCATTGAATTGCATGTTGTTTTCCCTGGTCCACTGGAACACTACATTCATGTCTTCCTGCAGTCGGCCCGTGTGTAGAACAGAAAACATGAAAAGTAGGGAGGGGAGACAATGGGAGAAAGGAATGTAGTGTAGGCCGTGAAAATATTTATGAAATTAGGACATAACATACTACGATATAACCATAAAGTGAAGCAAAGCGAACGTAAATAAGCTATATATGATATTGTGAAGACTCAAGAAGTAAAAGGAAACTAAATAGGAGGGACGGAGATATACTGATTAGATATATAAGAGCGAAGGATATGAAAGGATACATGTATAATTAATAATGAGAACAATGTATACACTTTGGTTATCTACAGAAATAACGAATAATGAAAATAATTGGTTGTTGTTGTTGTTGTTGTTGTTCCCTAAGCTGCCTGGCCGAACAGCCCCGGCAGGGGATGGTTGTGACGGTTTGGCTCCCGAAACTGCTCCCCGCGGCCGGCATCCGGTTGTCCTCCACTGGTCGTTGATCTTGTCTCCGGCCGTGGAGGGTTGGCAGCTCCGGGAGGTGGTCCTACGGTGTAGACGCCGCCACATCAGGACCTGAAAATAATTGGTAAAAATTTATTAGGTATTGTGTGTTCATCATGTCACTTTACTTTGAAAATAATTGGTAAAGTGACATGATGAACACACAATACCTAATACATTTTGTTGATGGAATGGAGAACTAATATATGATGGAAATTATTTATATACCATGTAAAGCGATAGATAATTGAAGAAGAGAACTGATATATAACGGAAATAATTTATATACTATGTGAAGCGATGGATAATAGAATAAGACAACATGGATAAACTGCGTGATAATGGAAGTAATTGATTAAGTGTACGAAAGGGTAGTAAAGGGAAAGCTAATGGCGTGTGTGTGAATAATGAAGGGGAAGGGAGATGAATGGGTCAATGGGGTGAATAGGGTGGGTAATGTATGTGTGTGTGTGGGGTGGGGGGCGGGGGGGGGGATGGGATGGGATGGGATGGGCCTTTAGTATACACGAACCTGACAACTTTTCCCAGTAAGCCGGTATCACACGAGCTTTTTTTCCCTCAACTTTTATCTACAACACTGGTCTAACATTTGAAGAGATAAACGTTGATAATCATTATATCACCAAATATCATCTATCTTGTTTAGTTTCCGATGCTAGATATGTTACCAGAAAAATGTAGACCATTGAAAATTGACGATATGCCATATTTGAGACTCAACGGCTCAAGGTCACTTTGCCTAGTCTTTTCGCCCACACTTAAGCCTTCCAGTATGCGATGACGCCCTTTTTTTTTTTTTTTTTTTGACAATTATTAAGCTTAGTATAGATCAGTGGCAATTAAATTATCAATTAGGATGTAGTTTAACCCTTTGTTGCTACTTCTCTCTAAGCTGTATAAAGTCATATAGTATCAGTGAGAACCTAACCTATTGTAACCAAACTTGAACCTAGGCTTAGTCCAACTTTTACCTGAGCTTTTCTAACCCTAATCTAAGCAAACCTTACCTAAACCTAACCTAACCGCCCTGAACATGTGGATGAATCAATGGAGTGTGGGTGAATAATTGTGTGGACTTGGGGAAAACAAACTCATCATAGAATGTGTGTAGCATTATTGGTATGAGGGAAATAAATCGTACCGTACTCAAAATTAATGAAAACAATCGGGCTGACATTTCTATCATTTGAGAAGAGCTCACCAAAAAATAGGTGTGGATATTTACAGCCAGTTTGCTCTAGGCCCTTTTGAGTTACAAAGAGGTCAGGGTTGAAGTGTTTTGTCATGTTCGTTGGCATTATTAGTATCAGGGAAATAAATCGTACCGTATAACTTAGATCACCAGTAGATTAATTGAGGTCATTAGTACAAAGGAGTACAAAGGAAATCAAGCAACAACAGATCTAGTGACCCTTCTAGGCTGCTTGTCCTCCAAAACACTGAGGATCAAGTGTCCAAACAGTGGTTTAGAGTGGGTAAGGGAACATTGGAAAGGGAACTACTGCCCTGGAACTAATGTCCGTGGCAGGATTAGGAAGTTAGTATGGGACGGATGGGTTAGTAACTGAGGGGGGGATAAAATAAAGTTATTCATTTACAAACGCAGTCAGTCGCGGGTTTGATGCGAGATATTTGTCTAAGCGGAGTTTAAATGAATCAACGGTGCTGCAGTCTATAACGTCTCGGGGAAGCCCATTCCACAAGTTGACAACTCGATTGAAGAAGAAATTCTTAGATTCGTGTGAGTTAAAAGATTTACCAATAATTTTGCAACCGTTTCCCCGCGTGTAATTAGATTGGTCGATAGTGAAGTACTTACTACAGTTCATATTGTCGATGCCTTTGATGATTTTGAACACTTGAATTAAGTCACCTCTTAATCTGCGCTGGGTTAAAGGAAATAGATTTAATTCTCTAAGACGCTCTTCGTATGGTTTGTTCTTCAGGCTAGGTATAATTTTGGTAACTCTACGTTGAACTCGTTCTAGCTTGTTTATATCTTTTTGGTAATAAGGGCACCAGGATTGAACGCAGTATTCCAGAAGAGGGCGGACTAAGGAATTGTAAAGGGTTAGTATAACTTCTTTGGATTTATGCTCAAATGACCTGCCTATAAAGCCAATTATTTTTGTTTACCTTCTTAACAACTTCTGAACATTGTTGACTCGGTTTTAGGTTACTCGATATTGTTACTCCCAGATCGGTTTCTCTGTTTACATTCTTAAGCTGAGTGCCATTCATCGAATAGTGTGCTTTCTCATTTAGGTATCCGATATGTAGTACTTTACATTTATTCGCATTGAAACTCATTTGCCAAATTTGGGCCCAACATGACAATTTATCTAGATTGTGTTGCATATCGTCAACTTGTTCTTTTGAGAGTACGCTATTTGCAATTTTTGTATCGTCAGCAAATTTTGAGATTGCACAGGTGAGACCCTCATCTATGTCGTTGATGTAAATTAGAAAGATAATTGGGCCTAGTGCCGATCCCTGGGGTACCCCGCTACTTACATTGGGTCCATTTAGATGCCTTTCCGTTTATGACTACTCTCTGCTTTCTGTCGCTGAGCCAATTTTCTATCCATTTCAACACACCGTCTTGTATTCCATGCGCTTTTAGTTTTAGCAGTAAACGTTTGTGGGGAACTTTGTCAAAGGCCTTTTGAAAATCAAGGTATATAATATCTACAGCTTTACTCTCATCGTAGAGGTTGAGGATATCGTGGAAGAAGTCTAAGAGGTTTGTTAAACAGGAACGTTTTTTACGAAAGCCGTGTTGACTATCTTTAATTAAGTTATTTGCCTCTAAGTGATTTACGAGTCTGTCTCTTATGACCGTTTCTAGCATTTTACATACAATTGAGGTTAAGCTAATTGGACGATAGTTACTGGGTAGGGATTTGCTGCCTTTTTTAATATCGGTGTTACGTTGGCTAGCTTCCACTGATCAGGCATAGTCCCAGACTGCAAGGATTAATTGAATAGCAATGTCAGTGGTTTGGAGAGCTCATCCTTAGCTTCCTTTAGAACTCTAGGCGAGATTGTATCAGGTGCAGGCGTTTTATTTACCTTGAGTTTATCTAAACAATTAGCATGTAGAAATTGGTGAGATTGCTAAATAAAGGGAACATAATGTCTGCCGTTGTCCAGTACCTGTTTCCTGAAGGTGTGTGTTGAGATGAAGGATGAGGGGGAGGCTGATGACTGATTTGTGAGAGATTAAGACCACCATTATTGGAAGAGTTGGTAAGTAAGAGTAGAGGAAAGGAGAAAAGGAGGAGGAAGAGTATGGATACGAAAAGTTGGTAAGTGAGAACAAAAGGAGGAGATGTGGGAAGAAAGGGAGGAGTCGAGAAGTGATAGCAATAATTGTAGTTGCGTTCTCTCTCTCTCTCTCTCTCTCTCTCTCTCTCTCTCTCTCTCTCTCTCTCTCTCTCTCTCTCTCTCTGTGTAGGTGTAGGTGTAGTTTGATAGATGAGGGGAAGGTTGATGACTGATTGGTGAAAGATTAACACCCCCATTATTGGACCAGTTGACAAGTGAGAGGGGAAAAAAAGGTGTGGGGGGGGGGGGGGGCTGGTAAGAGGAACTAGAGGAAGAGGTGAATCAAGAGGAAGCATAAGGGAAGACAGGGTTGGGATGTGAGAGCAGGAAGGGGAAGGAATAATAGTAGGAGTTGGAGTTGTTATTGTTGTTGTCCAATATCTGTGTGGTGTAGGTGCCTGTGTAGTGATTAAGTATGAGAGGAAGGCTGAAGACTGATTGGTGAGAGGTTAACCACTTCAGTGTACGATAACGGCGTCAGTTTGGTATCATTCTGGCTCATCGTAAACGATTTTGTTTAGCTTAAAAACAAAAATTACGGAGGTAAAATCTATCTTAATTCACCTTTTGACTAAAAAACGTCCTTCCTAAGTTGAATACAATTGTCTAATGATATAAACAAACAAAATAAGAATAGCGACATCGTATAGAGAAGGAATTACGAGCCCGATTCTTAGAAGCGTTAGCAAGTAAACCCTTGAGGAGGATAAATATTATTTATAATTATAATACTTATTAATAATAATAATAATAATAATAATAATACAGATAAATGGTATTTACAGGGAAGCAATATGAGCAAAGTGGGGATTGAACAACTATTGGAATGATTTGGGAGACAGGTTGTTGTTGTTCCCCAGGCAGTCTGACCGAACAGCCCCAAGGTTGAAGGTAATACCTAGCAATACAGTAAAGGAAACATAGATAACATGAAGCTTGCTGGTGAATAGTGTGGTTATCTGCTATCTAAAATACAAATATATTTTACGTGGTTAATTAAGTGGCAGGACATAGAAATATGAATGTGTGTGTGTGTGAGAGAGGGAGAGAGAGAGGGAGGTATAAATTACCTATAATATAAGAAGAGAGTTAGCGGTGTGTAGGGAAGCCGAATGAGTAAGGAGGAAGAGCGAGCAACTATTGGAAGGAGGGGGAACTATAACAAATGAAGGGAGAGGGGAGGAAGAATAAATAAAGAGGAGATAAAGGGTGAATGATGAGAGGGGTCCTGAGGGTGTGAGGGATGACACACTGGGGTTATATTGTTTACGGGAGAGAGAGAGAGAGAGAGAGAGAGAGAGAGAGAGAGAGAGAGAGAGAGAGAGAGAGAGAGAGAGAGAGAGAGAGAGAGAGAGAGAGACAGACAGAGTGAGTGAGTGAGTGTGAATAATTGATTGAGTGAGTGAGTGATTGAGTCAGAGAGTGAGTGAGTGAGTGAGAGAGAGAGAGAGAGAGAGAGAGAAAGAAAGAGAGAGCATGGCAATTCAGAACTGGTACAATAGGATTGAAGCGTGAGGGGAGATTACGGAGAGAACAAAATGCCGAATGCAGGAGGGGTTAGGGAGAAAGAAACGGAAGGGTATATGCTTTTATTCCTAAACAATTGTTGCCCTTCACAGCGCCGTTAATGCACGAAATAACTTTAAAATAAATTATGACGTCATCTTTTGAATTAGGCTTGTATTCTGAAACTATTTTTTTCCTTCGCAGCGGTGTTAATGGACGAAATAACTTGAACAAATTATTGACGTTTCCTTTAGAAATGGGAATGCTTATCCGTGTAGCCTACTCTGTATATACAATACTCAATCCTGCAATATTCGTCCAGTATCAGACACTGCGAAGGGAAAGAATTGTTTAGGAATACAAGTGATATATTCTAAAAAATCATAAAATCACGCCAGTAGAAAGAACTAGAGTTGATATATTTATAGATTTAACTGGGGCCCTGGGTAACATGAGAGTGGGGAAGTTATCATCGGAATGAATCTACTGTAAACACTACAAGAAATAGATCACAATGTAGAACGTTTCGCTCAAATCTCCTCTCACTTAAACAGTAGGCTACCATAGTGCGGTTGGGAGTATGCACATGATTAGATTAATATCCAGTATTCGAGAATGGATAATAAGTCGTAGGCGTGTGCATAAACCTTTAACCGTCCTGGTGGTGTAATGGTTAAGGTGGCAAAAATATGTGTGTGATAACCCGGGTTCGAATCCCGGTGGATCATATATACTTTAATTAATTTCATTGGGGGTGTGGTGGTGAGATTAATAAAAATAATATTATTAGTAGGTTTAGGGATATTTCTTCGAGAGGCCGGTCTATATGATCTGTGCCCCATGAATATTCTTTCCTCTCACTTAAACAGTAGGCTACCATAGTGCGGTTGGGAGTATGCACATGATTAGATTAATATCCAGTATTCGAGAATGGATAATAAGTCGTAGGCATGTGCATAAACCTTTAACCGTCCTGGTGGTGTAATGGTTAAGGTGGCAAAAATATGTGTGTGATAACCCGGGTTCGAATCCCGGTGGATCATATATACTTTAATTAATTTCATTGGGGGTGTGGTGGTGAGATTAATAAAAATAATACCTACTATAACCTAATCTAACCTAACTTATCAACTCTGCGTAAGCAGAGTTTGGACCCCCCCCGTATAGTGGGTACCACACAAAACAAATGTCTGTCG
This sequence comes from Lithodes maja, assembly GCA_037953745.1. NCBI lineage: Eukaryota > Metazoa > Arthropoda > Malacostraca > Decapoda > Lithodidae > Lithodes > Lithodes maja. The sequence goes on along the minus strand of JBAKBP010007859.1, from coordinate 88,861 downwards.
TCGTCGTCGTCGTCGTCGTCGTCGTCGTCGTCTGTCTGTCTCGGAACTCCTCCTAGACCGTTGGACGGATTTTCACCAAATTTCACACGAACATTTGTTGCGTGAATGCAAACGTCAGTCAAACAAGATTTTTTGAATTTATGCAATAGTTATGATTTTAGGTCCAAAATATGGTTTTTAGTGTGTGAGCCCCGAAGGGGCTCACACACTAAGAACACATTCATTCTGGGAGCGAAAACAACTCGCTACGCATTTGCTAGGTTAAGTTAGTTTAGTTGGCATTAGAAGTTATGGTAGTAATATTTGGATTGATGGTGATAGTAGTGATAATGGTGATAATTGTAGTGATGATGGTTGTAGTTGTATTGATGATGATGACAGTAGTAGATATGATGGTGACAGTAGTAGTAATGATGGTTATAATAGTAGTGATGATGCTGACAAGTAATGATGATAGTTGTAGTGATAATAATGACAGTAGTGATGATGGTATTGACGATGGTGTGAGTATTAGTGATGATGGTGAGTAGTAGTGAGGATGGTGAAATTTGTAGTGATGATGACGATAGTTGTGGTGATGAAGTTCATAGTAATGGTGATGATGGCAGTAGTAGTGATGATGGTGACAGTAGAATAAATTAGGGTAATATTTGTGACAGTAGTAATGATGATGGTTATAGTAGTAGTGATGATGTTAACAGTAGTAATGATGATTGTAAGATGGTGGTGATGATATTAGTAATGATGGTTGATAGTTGTAATATCAATGATGATAGTAGTGATTAAGATGCTAGTAACAATGGACAGTGATGATGGTGAGAGTAGTAGTGATAATTGTAATTGTAGTAGTGATGATGATCATAGTAATGGTGATGATGACAGTACTCGTGATGATTGTGGCAGTTGTAGTGATGATGGCAGTTGTAGTTGTGACGCTCTTGCATAGTAGCCACGTGCGGGCATGCGCGCGCGTCGGCTGCCCAGCCGTTTAGAAACCGGCTGGCGGCAGCCGGCCGGCCGGCTTTTCCTTAGTATATAGCCTACGACAATGTAACTAATGTCTGGGATATTCTTATGTTGTTTCACAGCTTGAAGCTGCCCTTATTCTTAACCAACACATCTTAGTATATTTTATTCTCGATAGTTAATTGTTTCATTATAATACATAAGATGCATTGTAGTTAAGGAGAGAGAGAGAGCGAGCGAGCAGGGTGGGGGAGGTGAGTGTTGCTTTTCCTCCTCCTCCCTCCTCCCTCCCGGAGGAGTTGTTCGCCCGCTGGTCTTTTCTCTCGGTTTTGATTGGCTGGTGGTTCCTGGCGCCTTCTGCAGGCCTGCTGCCGGGTGACGTAGCGGCCTGCGATTGGCTGACCACCGTGCCTTTGTGTGGGATCCTGGAGGGGTCCAGAGGAGCTATTCTCCTCAGAGCTCACCTCACTGTCGTACCCTTCGGACCCCCTTGATATCTATCCCTCTCAACCCCACTTAGAAACTTTCTCTCTTACTTTGTATACCTTCTTTCCACTACTTCACCAATCTATTTAATTATCCCATCCCCTTGATAGACCTTATATCTATTATTGTATTAACGACGAGCTCTCAGATAATTAGATAGGATTTTGGGCCTTATGCAGAGATATATTTGTTAATGAGACCTAGGAAGCTTTTTTTGTTGTCTCATATTTGGTGGTTTCATGCTTGCTAGTGTGTTCTTGTGGCAGGTGAGCATGGGCTAGACCGGAGGGGAGGCTTTTTGCGATACTTTAAGTAAAGTCTGCTGGTGCGAGTCCTGTGGACCTGCACGACTTTACTAGGATACCCGTGGGAGTCTGGGGGCATTTTCTTGTCTGTGTGCCTGTGTGTTGTTACGACTGGGGTTCAAATATATCAGGGCTCTTATTCATTGGACTAGTAATGGCATAAATGTTACAACGGAAAGCGCTAGCTCCAACCTCTGAAGTATATTCCCAGTGAACAAAGAACACAAATACTCTACAGAGTTCTATATGCAATAATAGGCTATCAAACTCTCAATAAATGTGCGTCTACTCTAGGCTTAATGTTATGTGAAAACAGCCTATTACTACCTATAACCGACGGTGCTTGGTTATGGTATGCAAAGTAAGGTGGTAAGAGAAGTTACAGCTTACGTTACTTTAATCAATAAATGTCGGGCACTCCTGCATGAAAGAAAGTGCACTAAAGTCCTTCAATACTAACAGGGAATCTTCTTTAAATGTTAGATGTTATAAAGATGCTCGTATCGGAAATGGAACCCAAAAAGGCAGGCAGCGGAACAATGCTCGTGCAGGCTATGCACACAAAAAGGCAGAATATATAATGCCGTCGGAGCCAAGAATATCCTAAACACTACAACACTAATAATAATCGCCACAATACAGTATTCCTATCAACAAAAAGAGCCTAAGTCGTTTGTGTCTCCATACATCAAACTAGGCTGCGAAATGCTTGTGTAATCATAAATGGGTATGCATAAAAAGAGTAATTAGGTTAATATACTTAATGTCTACTATGATTGATAAAGTCTAGCTAGAGTCAATGATACGAGATACTGGTGCGCATGGCATGCTGCATAGCCTAGTGCAAATCTCAAGTCTGTGTGTCAAATATTACGTTATACTGAAGGGTAGCTCTCTTGAGAAACCTTAATACCGAAGTATTAAGCGTTCTCCTGGCGTACCTCAAAGACAAACAATCGAGACTAGAACAGTGCAGAATGGTATAGGCAAAAAGCCCTCATTCGTGCATGCTCTACTCTCAATGGCACACAGACTAGGATTTACTCAATCAACTCCAGTTCTCAGGTATGTCGTGCCGCTTTTAACTAAAGCCAGCACTCATAGGAAACAATACCTTTTGTATCAGACTCCTAGTCTAGCATTATCTAATCCAGCAGAACACTAATAATTAAAGGAAGCAGCAATATGAAAACCAACCAATGCTTCGTGATCCACTTATCTTAACAACTAACATACACAGGTTATATCAGACCTTAACACACAATACAACTGGCCAGCATGAAGCTGATTTTGCAGAGTTAACCAGAGGGGGTATAATATTAATAAAGATGGTGAAAGATATGAAAAATGAGAGATAGGCAGAGGAAAAGATTCTCATGGACGGAGTGGGGACAGATAGCAAGGGAAAAAGATGAGTGTGTTCTAGAAACCAGATCTGAGGGAGAGAGTGGCGAGGAACCAGTATATATACTCGCACTAGCTCGAGCCGCGTGGGAAACTAGCGGTTGCAAGTCGTCCAGCCACTAGCAAGGGAGCTCAGCATGGTAAGGACCCCTCTCCACCAACCCCCGCGAGGCAGTCAGCCGTGACGTCATCGAGCGGGACAAAAAACACTGCGCGCCCCCTCTCACTCCGTTCTACTCCCTCTCTCTCTCCCAGATCCTATCATTACTAGTTAATGACAAAACATATACTTTACAATTAGATATATAAAGCCTTGACATGGGCGAAAACAAAGAGCCTTTCTGGACTGCCCATGACACGAGCTTTCATATGAAATAAAGCACACTCTAATACATAAACTGTAGCCCCATCCACTGCCCTGGCGATCCTAGCGAGTCACTGTAGGACAAGCCATGCGGTTCTAACGGAGTGGTCAACGTCACACCCCCCCCAAGATTTTTCTCAGAGGCCCCAAGGCTCACAAAAATCTGATGGTTAGAACCCATGCTATATCTCCACTTCCCATCACCCAGCGGCAGTAAAATATCTGGCACAGTTCTTCAACAAAACATTCTTTTCAAAATTATAACCCTCCCAACACAATAGGTTAAATTATATGTAGTTATGCTCCTCAAGAGCGAGCTTCTCTAGCCCAGCATTCTGAGAGGAGTGCAACTCAGAATTACTGCTATAACATACTGAAAAAATTCAACTATCAAAGAAAGTTTTTTATTTGATTTTTATGTTTTTAATTTGTTTATTTCGGCTGCACTATAGGGGCAAGCCTAGTTTTTTCTTCTATACCAAACGCTCAACTCCTGCTTTACGACCCAATACGCTGGGCTACAACCGCGAGCCAACAAGCACCAAGCGCAAAATACTATTCAAACTAAAGCAGGAGGCTACCCGTGTGTCAATCTACCCAGGATCATATACCCTTGAACGACCATCTGCAACCAAGTTGTCACAACCGGCAATATGGCGTATGTCCAGGTTATATACCAATAACCGTAGTGACCACCTGGTCAGCCTCATATTCCGATTGTGAAACTGGTCCAAGAACTTGAGAGGGTGATGATCTGGGTAAACTACAACGACCGGACCATAGGCTGGAACACAGACTTCGAAATGCCTCAGAGCAAGTACAACCGCCAGCAGCTCCTCCTCGACAACAGAGCAGCTCCCCTGGGCCGAATTGTACTTCTCCGAGCAGAAACTAACAGGATGCTCCAGCCCATCATCGTCCTTTTCCACAAGGACGGCACCAGCCCCCACACCACTAGCCTCCGTTGCTAGTTGGAAAGGTAGGCTAAAGTCAGGGGCCCTGAGGATCGGGTGAGTGCACAACAGGTGTTTTACTTCTCCAAACACCTTCTCACACTCAGGCGCCCATTTGAACTTCCTATCCTTCCAGTTATCCTCCACCTGAGCTTGACTGTCCCGTTCTCCTTCTCCACCTTGACTGCTAAACGTCATCACAGGCACAGTGAGAGGCTCAGGGGGGTGCCTCTCATACTCCTTCATGGGATTAACATGACATAACTGATTGCGCTTCCGTCTGTCTGGAGTGGCTACCAAGCAAACCAGGTCTGATAGCTCCTCCACCACCCTATAAGGACCAGTGTACTTCGCGGATAAGGGGTGACCTACAAGGGGCAGTAGAGCCAACACCTCCTGACCCACGTGAAACTCCCTGAGTTCAACCTTGAGGTCGTACCTGTCCTTCATGAGGGCCCGAGAGCTAGTCAAACTACGGCCAGCCAACTCCAGACTGCGCAACATCCGTTCTCGACTGTTGAGGACACACTTGAGCATAGAACAAGGTTTTTCTGCGCCCTCCCATACTTCTTCAACCATATGGAGAGGCCCTCTGACACGGTGTCCAAAGACGAGCTCATTAGGGCTGAATCCCAAACATTCCCCAGGTACCTCCCGTGCAGTAAACAAAACAACATGAATCTCCTGCGGGTAACCATACCGGGAAAAACACACTAGCAAGCCTCGGACCACCGTCTTCGCCGACCCATTTCTCATAGGGTACGCGTCAGGGTACCTCGTTGCTACATCTCTCAACTGTGCAACACTGTCCTCCTTCAACTCAACAGCACCGGTACCACATTCAAGAACCTCCGGGTCTTCCAATTGCAACTTACGAATGTCCGAAGGAGCAAGCCTATCCAAGTGTTTGCGAAACAACTCATGCCCCCTTCCTACATTAAATTTGGCCTCCCGTTGCTCTCTCTCTGCGTACCGTTGCTGTCTCATCGTCTTTTTAAGCCCATCCACTGCCCCTTCAGGAACAGTTACTGGGTCTTCTTCAGACTCGATATTTGGTCCTAATACTGAGTCCCCGAGAATGTCCGCTGATACTAAACTCTCAACCGCATCAACTTTCAACCCCTTCTCGGTACCCTTCCTCCGCTGATCTAAAGATTGTTGACCAGAATGTGACTCCCTGGATGCAGAATCTCCGGTGACAACACACGCCATAGGCTGTCCCGGACACTTCTCAACCCACTCCTGCTCCTCCCTACTCACGTCGGCCAGCTTCTCGGCAACGACCAAGGGTGGAGCCTCAGAAGTAGGTCCCGCAAAGTCGTTGCCGAGAAGGAGGTCGACGCCCCCAACAGGCAACTTCTCCACAATCCCTACATCCAGGTCACGAGTCACACCATCAACTTCCACCTTCATTCTCACAAGCGGGTATGACCTTGTCGCCTTAACTCCCTGAACCACAACCACCCGCGCCGTATTGACAGGTTTACCAGTGCAATTTCTCAACAGTGTTTGCAATGCCCCAGTGTCACGCAAAATTCTCACCTCATGTCTTCTACCCCCCCACTCCACACAACCGAGTCCCCTGTGGTCACTAAAGGCATCACAGACAGGGAATAAGCCTTCCGGATCCTTCTGCACTGGCAGTGTATTTACCTCGGAAGAAATGCCTCTAACAAACTCCGATGTCCTCTTGAACACTCCAATGCCGTGAGCAAAAGACACGGCTGCCGGAGGAGGTCGACTAGGGCACTCATTTGCCTTATGACCCTCCTGGTGGCAACTAAAACACATAAATTTCGGTTTCGGCTTATACTGTGATGTAAAAGGCCCCTGACTTTTCACATACGGTGTGGTGTAAGGTTTGGATTCAGTTTTAGTTTCATGGCTCTTCCGTTTAAATGTGTCATTGTTACGGGGAGGGGGAGGATAACGGTCCTTAGCACTTACATCGTACTTCTGTGAGGACCCGCAACCCCGAATCAACGACAGCCGTCGATCAGCCATTTCTGCTGCTTCGACTAGAGTTCTTGGGTTTTTCTCCTTCAAGTTCAAAGTTAGATCACCGCCCGTGCTCTTAAAGAACTGCTCCAACATCATTAACTGCTTAATTTCATCAAATGTTGTGACCCTCTCAGATCGGAGCCAGTTCCCCATAGCATCGGACAAGTCCCGGGCGTGTTCCAAAAAGGTGCTATCTCTTCCCTTAGTTACACCCCGGAACTTCAAACGGTACGTTTCTGGTTGCAATTCGTAAGCCCTCAGGACAGCCTCCTTGAGATCCTCATACACAATACATGACTCCAAAGGTAACGCATCGTAGGCTTTAAGATCCTTGCCTCTTATTCTAGAGGATACAAGTGCTGCCCATTTATTCTCTGGCTACTGGTGTTCCTGGCACTTCTTCTCAAAACGTACGAAAAATTCTGTTACCCCACTCTCATCAAACACCGGAACCAGTTTCCATAAGTGCGAGACAGACTGATCAGGAACACGGTTACTGTTTAAAATTACCGGTGGTCCCCCCAGGGGCAACCCACCCTGATTAACCATTTCACCATACTGCTGTTCCTCAGTTTCGACATGACGTACTGTGTCTCCATTCTCCTCTGATCCGGTATAAGACATGATGCTCACAAAAATTTCTCACCACAATATTCAGAAAAGAAGCACCCCAAACTCTTATACCTCAATATACACACAAAAATTCTCGGAAATACTCAAGGGCTATAATATGTTGCAAAAAAAAAATATTCTTGCTGATCCCCGCAAAATATTCTCCAAAACAACAAATGTTCCCTGCTAATAAATGTAGGTTCACCAAATCCTAGGTAAGGTCGCCATTTGTTACGACTGGGGTTCAAATATATCAGGGCTCTTATTCATTGGACTAGTAATGGCATAAATGTTACAACGGAAAGCGCTAGCTCCAACCTCTGAAGTATATTCCCAGTGAACAAAGAACACAAATACTCTACAGAGTTCTATATGCAATAATAGGCTATCAAACTCTGAATAAATGTGCGTCTACTCTAGGCTTAATGTTATGTGAAAACAGCCTATTACTACCTATAACCGACGGTGCTTGGTTATGGTATGCAAAGTAAGGTGGTAAGAGAAGTTACAGCTTACGTTACTTTAATCAATAAATGTCAGGCACTCCTGCATGAAAGAAAGTGCACTAAAGTCCTTCAACACTAACAAGGAATCTTCTTTAAATGTTAGATGTTATAAAGATGCTCGTATCGGAAATGGAACCCAAAAAGGCAGGCAGCGGAACAATGCTCGTGCAGGCTATGCACACAAAAAGGCAGAATATATAATGCCGTCGGAGCCAAGAATATCCTAAACACTACAACACTAATAATAATCGCCACAATACAGTATTCCTATCAACAAAAAGAGCCTAAGTCGTTTGTGTCTCAATACATCAAACTAGGCTGCGAAATGCTTGTGTAATCATAAATGGGTATGCATAAAAAGAGTAATTAGGTTAATATACTTAATGTCTACTATGATTGATAAAGTCTAGCTAGAGTCAATGATACGAGATAATGGTGCGCATGGCATGCTGCATAGCCTAGTGCAAATCTCAAGTCTGTGTGTCAAATATTACGTTATACTGAAGGGTAGCTCTCTTGAGAAACCTTAATACCGAAGTATTAAGCGTTCTCCTGGCGTACCTCAAAGACAAACAATCGAGACTAGAACAGTGCAGAATGGTATAGGCAAAAAGCCCTCATTCGTGCATGCTCTACTCTCAATGGCACACAGACTAGGATTTACTCAATCAACTCCAGTTCTCAGGTATGTCGTGCCGCTTTTAACTAAAGCCAGCACTCATAGGAAACAATACCTTTTGTATCAGACTCCTAGTCTAGCATTATCTAATCCAGCAGAACACTAATAATTAAAGGAAGCAGCAATATGAAAACCAACCAATGCTTCGTGATCCACTTATCTTAACAACTAACATACACAGGTTATATCAGACCTTAACACACAATACAACTGGCCAGCATGAAGCTGATTTTGCAGAGTTAACCAGAGGGGGTATAATATTAATAAAGATGGTGAAAGATATGAAAAATGAGAGATAGGCAGAGGAAAAGATTCTCATGGACGGAGTGGGGACAGATAGCAAGGGAAAAAGATGAGTGTGTTCTAGAAACCAGATCTGAGGGAGAGAGTGGCGAGGAACCAGTATATATACTCGCACTAGCTCGAGCCGCGTGGGAAACTAGCGGTTGCAAGTCGTCCAGCCACTAGCAAGGGAGCTCAGCATGGTAAGGACCCCTCTCCACCAACCCCCGCGAGGCAGCCAGCCGTGACGTCATCGAGCGGGACAAAAAACACTGCGCGCCCACTCTCACTCCGTTCTACTCCCTCTCTCTCTCCCAGATCCTATCATTACTAGTTAATGACAAAACATATACTTTACAATTAGATATATAAAGCCTTGACATGGGCGAAAACAAAGAGCCTTTCTGGACTGCCCATGACACAAGCTTTCATATGAAATAAAGCACACTCTAATACATAAACTGTAGCCCCATCCACTGCCCTGGCGATCCTAGCGAGTCACTGTAGGACAAGCCATGCGGTTCTAACGGAGTGGTCAACGTCACAGTGTCTGGTGTTGTGTTGTGTGAGGGCCCTTGCCTAGTCCACTCAGCACTGCGCTAGCACGCCTTGCGTTTGTTTTAGGGTCGCCAGGAGAGAGTCAGATACTTGGGATCTGAGTCTCTCAAGAGAGCACCCTTTCAATTAGAGTAATTTGGCGCACAGACTTGGGAACGTCCCTAGGCTAGAGCAGGTGGCTCAGCCCGGGTATCCGAAGCCTATATCCTTCCGGCTAGACCTCTGCCACCTGGCAGATTAACAGCTAGCGGTTTATTATATCTGTATGCTTGTTATTGTGCCACAGTTTACCGTCTTTGTGAGCATTGTGAGTCAGGGTGTGGCTTAGAGACTCTGTCCGAGCAGGCTTGCCTGACTAAGAGTGAGAAGCACACCTGTATGTGGTTATGTTGCGAGTGGCTGCATTTATTTAATTATACCTATGCCATTATACACTGTATGGCCTATCACTAGTATTTATTCCTGCTTATGAGTTAAGAGTTCTCTAAATCCGTAACGTACTTTCTTTGCTAAGCATCAGATCCTACAGTAGCCGCATGCAGTTTAGAAACCTGCATCTTGTCTACCTGTACGATGTTTTGAGGACTGTTTGCTCTCACCTTCTTTCACGCAGGGGTGATTAGTTATATTAATTAACGTAACGTTAAATGTACTTTCTTCTAGTTTGTTATTAAATTGTTTCTGCAATTTAATTCCGTTATCTATCTTTTCCTTGAAGCTTTAAGTCAACTTAATTGTGTGATCTTTTATATAGCCTGCTTGACTATCAGCAGTCTATAGTGCGTGCACCCTGTAACCGAGTCATAGGATACCTCGTTGCCCAGGCAGGACTCTTGACGGTTTAGGGTGGTTTGTTGCCTGGGTTTATAGATAAGGGTTGGATCTAGCGTTTTCCGTTGTTGCTTGTTGCCGCATATCTAGTCCAATAGAAAGAGCCCAGTGTTTATATATCCCAGGACGTAACATAGTGATGATGGCACTAGTAGTGATTATGTTGATTGTGATTGATGATGGTATTAGTAGTGATGATGGTAACCCATCGCAGAGTTGGGTATGCCGTTTTGATATTGGGCAAAACGGCACGTCTACTTTATTATAAATATACCAAACCTAATGAACCTATCAATACCCAATAGGACCATTGCAAAATTACCCACTCTAGCCGGTGTCACACAAGCGCTTTCCGGCAATTTTCGATGAACAAGTTTTTCCTTGTAATAGTTTAAGCCTTTTTCACATTGGAATCCGAAACTAGAGTGATGGTAGATTATGTTAGGTGGCGGATTTCTGATACAACCGAGATTTTAAAAATGCCAGACTATAATAATTGCTCGTAAAACTTGACGGAAAAATTGCTTGTGTGACACCGCCTTAAGCTAATCAGACCTATCCTAACCAAACCTAAAATACCCCAGCCTAACGTACTATAGCCAATCATTATCTAATTATCTCACCTGACTTCAGCTTGGTGACACACTTCATTGGTTGAAATCTAGAGGAAGCACATACAGTAGACAGAGGAGTTGGCGTTCCGGGGTGGGTGAATGGGAGAGGCAGGGTGTTGTGGGGTTTGGCATTGGTAATGGTGAAGGTTTAGACTGTGGTGTGCGGGGGACTCGGAAGAGTCAGGTTGCTTGATGTCCTCGTCCTCCATGGCCCTCTTGCACGCTGGGGTCCCCTTCATGGTGTGGTGGAGGTCCTCTTCCTGCACTGGCTATTCCGGCCCTGAGTGGCACCACCTTTACCCTCTTTCCCCTGTTGTATGAGTCGGGGTCCATGAGCTCCCCTGAGGAGTTTGGGTGAGTCCCCTCCTCCACTCTTCCCATATGGTGTGATGGCGCTCCTGAGATAGGGTTGTGTCTGGTGTTCTTGAGTTTGTTCGTCCAAACCTGACGCTGGCTCGGTAGTTTGTTTGTCCCTACCAGACTCTGACTCGGTAGTTTTCTCTGGTGTTAGCAGTCCCCCTGGTATCTGAAAGGGGTGTTTCCGGGTGGATGGTACTCGATAGCCTTGGCGGGGAACCCATCTAGGGGAATAAACCCTAATCAAATTACCGATGGGCGGCACGCTAATCGGTGCCACTTGCAAGTGGCGATCTTGATAACAGGTACAAACAGATACAGAAACTATGGAGAACTAACTTATCTAACCTAATCTTACCTGACCTAGTGTCCCTTACCTAACCTATTTAACACCTTACGAGTGGCCTAGGCGGTATATAATATGTAGCCACCAGCGGGGTGTTTTTAGCCAAAATAGGGCTGTTTACGTGATCATGTTCATGCCTAAATAAGACCCAGAGCGTAAAACAAGTATCTATCCCTGAAAGGGCACAAACAGAGCTTTCCAATGACACCATAACGATCCTTTTATGATGGCTAGTTTTCTTGCAACAACTGCGCAACGCGAGTGCAAAAAGCATGTAATTCGGCACTTTCCCCATACAATTCCGTATATAGCGAGTGAGAGAGGGAGGGAGGAGGTGGGATTCGTGTCAGTAGGTTCGCCGCGGTGGTCTGGAGCAGTCATACGCTCGCTACTCTCCTGCCACCACTTGTCTCTCTCTCTCAGCAACATTACGTGCTGAAATTGCCACACGACCTATGTCGAGCGCCGCCAGATAGTCCAGATTTATTATACTCGACTTATGTTGCGCCCCGACAGTTAGGGGTTAAATCTTACTAACTCTATTCTAATCCTACCTAAGTTACTCTAATCTTACCAACCCTCTTCTAATCTTACGTAACCTATTCCAATTGTACCATAACCAATTATTATCTAACCTAACCTATTATTATCTTACAAACCTAATTTAAGGGGGAATGGGCTGAGTTTTTGTTTTGGTCTATTAATTCATGTATTCACTATTTGTTTAGTTTCCTCAATAGACCTTCAAACCTAGAGAAAAATAACCTAGACCCCCACTCAATATTAATTTGTACATTTTTCGGCATACAATGTCCCGGCCGAAGGCCGGCTCCTCTTATAATTACAGGCTCGCTATCCCTTGCCAACAAAAAAAATCAACACCTAAATGACACGATAGGTCTTAAAATTGACAACGAAATGGAGCTAAAGGTGTTCAAATCGCCAAACTAAAGGACCAAACGTCTTTAAATTTTAAAACTAAAGGGGCTAAACACGAGGGAGAAAGCGATCCAGAAGAACGACCCATCTCCGCTTAACCAGTCATAACCAAAAACAAAAAAAACACACTAAAGTAAGCTAACTAAACCTATCTTACCCTCTCTAACCTAGTGTTACCTATCCTGACCAAGTCTTATCTAACCTATTCTAATCTGATCTGACCTATTTTAACCCCTTCAGCACGATAACACCGTTTACCTTTGATTCTGGGTAAAATTGGATGAAGAAGATCCATGTTATTTAGAGGACTTATGGATACCGTATTTAACTACTTTTAGTCCTAGAGGTAGATTATTGGCTGAAGTATAATTATTGTCTAATGGTAGCCAGAATATGATAAGAATTACGTCATCGTCCTGAAGGGGATTTCCTATAAAAACCTAATATAGCCAACCCTAATTAACTTGTATAACATAATCGAAATAATACAAACTTTCTTAATTACTCCAACCTAACCTAACCAAACCTAACCTAACCCAACCTAATCTAGCCTATATAACCTACTGTGAAGTTATCTAAACAATTCTAACTAACTTACCTACTCTACCTTAATCTTAACTATGTTAACCTAACCTATTGTAAAGTTACCTAACCATATTTAACCCATCATAACCTAAAATAGCCAACGACAGCGTAATGTAACCAATCCTAACTAACTTGTCTACTTTAACGTAATCTAATCAAACTTTACCTATCCAAACCTAGTTTACCTATCCTACCCCACCCTAATGTAACCAGCCCTAACGTACTCAAACCAATTTTGAGTAACCTTTCTACTGTAGCCTAAGCGTACCAGGTTCTGTCCTAACCAAACCTAACCTTACCTAACGTAATCTAACCAACTCTCACTTAATCTAAGTAACATTTAAGTATCTACTGTAATCTTACCTAATCTTAACCAACTCTAACATACGCTAACCAATTTGAGCTAACCTAATCTAAGCAACTTTAACATAATTTAACCCACCCTAACTAACGCATCTAGTCTCACCTAATTTAATCCAACCAAGCTACACTAAGACTTAACCCTTAGAACATTGACGCATTATGACAGTATACTCTGGCTATCATTAAACGATTTGATATTAAGAAGGATCTGTACGTATTATAATTGTAAAGACTATCTCGATTAACCCTCGGATCTCCACATGCCCTTCATAAGCTGAATAAAATCGTCTAATAATAAATAGGAAGCAGACAAGAAATGTGTCACCATATCTTCTAAGGATTAAGTTATCTATTCTATATAATCTTAAAATACCCAACCCTAACGTAATCTAACTAATCCTAACTAACGCCTCTACTCTAGCCTTCAGTCAGTGTGTTTTCAGATCATGTTATTTTGCTTATTACTTTGTTATTACAAAGATTTTGTAGTTAACACTTTGGCTGTGAGCATATTTCCGCCTATTTCCGCCATATTAGGGATCATTCAGGCACTCCTGATTGATTAGGCAAATGTTTGAATGAAATTAAATGTATTCAGCCAAAAATTAGAAGAAAATAGCTTCAAAATGACACCAAAAACGAGCTTCCTAGCTTGCGGGGTTCACCCACAGCGCTACCATAGACATTAGCTAAAATGATTAATTATCGCTAATGTCGCGCTACATTTGCCTTTGGCAGCACTGTAAATCTCGCAAGATTTTGATTCAGAGCCCTCAGCTCCGCGGCCGCCTGCCTGGGGGAAAGACGTGTGGCCTGTCGCGCTCCCGCTTCGTCGCACTCGATTCTACAGGCATTAACCCAGGATCTGCGGGAAGACTCTTAAGAGTTTCCCTGGGTGACTGCGGGACGACTCTTAAGATCCTGGGCCTAAAAAATCCATTTAAAACACCCCAAAAAAACTTGAACTTTTTTTTTTTTTTTTTTTTTTGCCCCTGGGCCATGCCAAATATCACTCCTCCACATCCCCTCCTTCCTCCCCCCCCCCCCCCCCTCCTTCAATTATCACCTATTTTCCCTGTTATTCCCTTATTATGTGGTCTATTTTCGTGCTAACATTAGCGAGTTGCTAGCAGGGCGTTGTCATCAGTGTTACCAAGCGTGGGAATTAGGGGAGAAGTCAGGAAGAGAATTGAGAGGTACCTCCAGTGTCTCTCAAAGCTTCGTGAGTGGAAGGTTGGCTCACACTCACTCTCACACACTCTCGCTTTCATTTCGCGATTTTGACCAGCCAAACACTGTTTCCACTTGTTTTATTGTTGTAACTGGTTAATATCTTCACATTTATGGTAAAATAGGCGCATATGAATAAGTATTAACGATATTTATGGAAAAATAACGATGTTAGTGATGGGAACAGCTCAAATACGTGCACACAGGCGTGTGGTGTCTCATACCCCCATGCGCAGCCGAGAGGTTAAGAGGCTTTAAAAGCCTGTAAATTGCCATGACGTTCAGGAACATCTCCCGCAGGCAATGGGTTAAATATATTGTTCATTACGGAAACTTGGCCTTAACCCACTGAGCCCCAGGCAATATAATATAGATGTACACTCCATGACCAGCAGGTTGTCAAACATTTTTTTTTTTCTCCAGAAAACACTTGGAATGGGTTAGAAATGAAGGAAAAAACACTAAAAAACGATCCCTTAGGTCATTAAGGGGTCCTACGGTGTGCCTGAAAGTCGGAATTAACATGGGGAGATGGGTAGGCAAAAATATGTAGAAACAGGATTTTGCGCACTCACACGCACGCGGCTGGACTTTGAGGGTTTTCAACCATCGCCATTGTTGCGCGGGATACTTACGTAGTTCCCATACAAATATGAGCCCTCTATGTGGCATAGGACCGGAGTAATTAACCGTGACGCACCCTATGCGGCGCTGAGGTTTAGCGTTACATATATTGCCGACGCATCACGTGCGTCACTGGGGTCCAGTTCGTTAATATGATGCAGACATGTAGTAGCTTCATATTTGTTCAATTAACTATCGATACGCCAGTTGTAAAAGGATTCAATTGACCATTTGCGAGTGTCGGGCTAAAAGGAAGTTAATTAGCAGAAATATAAAATAATATATGAGTTTATGATGCATGCTATGTTTGTTGAATATTAGTTTGTGTTAATATATGCACTACAATCGTAATATAGCTGGTGTGTCTGATAAATATTTTTATCTTTACTGAACCTGTAGCTCGCAAGTGGTCAATTTACCGCAAGCTTGAAATATACTGACTGCAGTATAAACTAACTACCTCACTTAGCACACTAGGGAGAAGGATGTTAATTGAGCGTTTAATCAAAACCAGTCGTAAAACAATATCCCTGCTTCTTAGTAATTATTACTAAACATACAAAGTTAAATTTATAATATAGAGTTCTTAATTGTCTTGTAATCCTTCTCCTTTTCCTTCCAGTCAAGCTAAATTGTCCCGGATTGCCACCCTGCTATGGAGATCTTTACGAGCCAAGAAGGAGAGAACTGTCTTAGAGTTGGGGTGGCTTTGGTGAGTATATAACTGGACTGTATAAAGTCTACGGATAAGAACTGTCTTATAGTTGGGGTGGCTTTAGCGAGTATAATACTATCTGTATAAAGTCTACGGAGGAGAACTGTCTTATAATTGGTGTGGCTTTGGTGAGTATATAACTGGACTGTATAAAGTCTACGGAGGAAAACTGTCTTATAGTTGGGGTGGCTTTGGCGAGTATAAATCTAGACTATAAGTCTACGGAGGAGAACTGTCTTATAATTGGTGTGGCTTTGGTGAGTATATAACTGGACTGTATAAAGTCTACGGAGGAAAACTGTCTTATAGTTGGGGTGGCTTTGGCGAATATAAATCTAGACTATAAAGTCTACGGAGGAGAACTGTCTTATAATTGGTGTGGCTTTGGTGAGTATATAACTGGACTGTATAAAGTCTACGGAGGAAAACTGTCTTATAGTTGGGGTGGCTTTGGCGAGTATAAATCTAGACTATAAAGTCTACGGAGGAGAACTGTCTTATAATTGGTGTGGCTTTGGTGAGTATATAACTGGACTGTATAAAGTCTACGGAGGAAAACTGTCTTATAGTTGGTGTGGCTTTGGTGAATATATAACTGGACTGTATAAAGTCTACGGAGGAGAACTGTCTTATAGTTGGTGTGGCTTTGGTGAGTATATAACTGGACTGTATAAAGTCTACGGAGGAGAACTGTCTTATAGTTGGTGTGGCTTTGGTGAATATATAACTGGACTGTATAAAGTCTACGGAGGAGAACTGTCTTATAGTTGGTGTGGCTTTGGTGAATATATAACTGGACTGTATAAAGTCTACGGAGGAGAACTGTCTTATAGTTGGTGTGGCTTTGGTGAATATATAACTGGACTGTATAAAGTCTACGGAGGAGAACTGTCTTATAGTTGGTGTGGCTTTGGTGAATATATAACTGGACTGTATAAAGTCTACGGAGGAGAACTGTCTTATAGTTGGTGTGGCTTTGGTGAATATATAACTGGACTGTATAAAGTCTACGGAGGAGAACTGTCTTATAGTTGGTGTGGCTTTGGTGAATATATAACTGGACTGTATAAAGTCTACGGAGGAGAACTGTCTTATAGTTGGTGTGGCTTTGGTGAATATATAACTGGACTGTATAAAGTCTACGGAGGAGAACTGTCTTATAGTTGGTGTGGCTTTGGTGAATATATAACTGGACTGTATAAAGTCTACGGAGGAGAACTGTCTTATAGTTGGTGTGGCTTTGGTGAATATATAACTGGGCTGTATAAAGTCTACGGAGGAGAACTGTCTTATAGTTGGTGTGGCTTTGGTGAATATATAACTGGGCTGTATAAAGTCTACGGAGGAGAACTGTCTTATAGTTGGTGTGGCTTTGGTGAATATATAACTGGACTGTATAAAGTCTACGGAGGAGAACTGTCTTATAGTTGGTGTGGCTTTGGTGAATATATAACTGGACTGTATAAAGTCTACGGAGGAGAACTGTCTTATAGTTGGTGTGGCTTTGGTGAATATATAACTGGACTGTATAAAGTCTACGGAGGAGAACTGTCTTATAGTTGGTGTGGCTTTGGTGAATATATAACTGGACTGTATAAAGTCTACGGAGGAGAACTGTCTTATAGTTGGTGTGGCTTTGGTGAATATATAACTGGACTGTATAAAGTCTACGGAGGAGAACTGTCTTATAGTTGGTGTGGCTTTGGTGAATATATAACTGGACTGTATAAAGTCTACGGAGGAGAACTGTCTTATAGTTGGTGTGGCTTTGGTGAATATATAACTGGACTGTATAAAGTCTACGGAGGAGAACTGTCTTATAGTTGGTGTGGCTTTGGTGAATATATAACTGGACTGTATAAAGTCTACGGAGGAGAACTGTCTTATAGTTGGTGTGGCTTTGGTGAATATATAACTGGACTGTATAAAGTCTACGGAGGAGAACTGTCTTATAGTTGGTGTGGCTTTGGTGAATATATAACTGGACTGTATAAAGTCTACGGAGGAGAACTGTCTTATAGTTGGTGTGGCTTTGGTGAATAAATAACTGGACTGTATAAAGTCTACGGAGGAGAACTGTCTTATAGTTGGTGTGGCTTTGGTGAATATATAACTGGACTGTATAAAGTCTACGGAGGAGAACTGTCTTATAGTTGGTGTGGCTTTGGTGAATATATAACTGGACTGTATAAAGTCTACGGAGGAGAACTGTCTTATAGTTGGTGTGGCTTTGGTGAATATATAACTGGACTGTATAAAGTCTACGGAGGAGAACTGTCTTATAGTTGGTGTGGCTTTGGTGAATATATAACTGAACTGTATAAAGTCTACGGAGGAGAACTGTCTTATAGTTGGTGTGGCTTTGGTGAATATATAACTGGACTGTATAAAGTCTACGGAGGAGAACTGTCTTATAGTTGGTGTGGCTTTGGTGAATATATAACTGGACTGTATAGCAGAAAAGGAGGCTCATTTTAAAACCCCTGTTTCATTTACCAATGTTCATTTAATAAGGTTGAAGCTCCTTTAGTCTTGTAGGTAAACTTGGGCAGTGACGGGCACCTCTGTTTCTTTACTGCACCTAATATGTATATATATATATATATATATATATATATATATATATATATATATATATATATATATATATAGAGAGAGAGAGAGAGAGAGAGAGAGAGAGAGAGAGAGAGAGAGATGGACCGAATATCCGTTTCGTATTCGTATGTCCGAATATTCGCTATGTTTTTCAATATTCGTATTCGTATTCGTATTCGCAATTCCATTCATAGCTATTTGCAAATATGCGAATATGTTCACGAAACCAATAGAATATAATTATACAACAAACTTTATATATTAAATTTTAAAGTTAACACAAACGAATAAATAACAGCGTAGATGTGCGTTGGGGCCGCTAAAGTGGAATGAAGGAGGACTGGGCAGTGTTACTACTTAACTGTATTTAATAGTACCAGATCAAACTAGTGAAAAGGACCAACTTATTCTAAAGTGAAATCACTGCCCGGTAAACGAACGTGTGCTGGACCTGGACATTTGAACCGTCGCAATATTGCCATTTCAGACATATCCAATGTAATAGTATGTCACTAAAATATATTCCACCATATTTCCTCACCGATTTCGTATTTAGTACCAGATATGGACTATTTTATAGGAAAATGTATAAATTGTACTTGAGAGAGTCAAATGTACCAAATCTTGTACTTTAGTACCAAAAAAGCGGCAACATTGGGACTGAGGACTGGAAACAGAAAATTGAATGGATTTAATTTTAATTATTCAATTAAAAGCTATGGCTGAACTCTTACAATATATATTAAACATTAATTTGTACAGTTCATTTACGATATTTAAGAAATTACACATTCACATCGATGTCATTAACTTCTGGTAATTATTTTCATAGTAATTTAATTAACGTTTGTTGGTGACATACAAATAATTACCAGTTCTTGAAGGATGAAATAAGGATTGAAATATTCGCTATTCGTATTCGTATTCGCGAATTTTACAACAACTAATTCGTATTCGTATTCGTATTCGCAAATACTGAAAATTGATATTAGTTCCATCTCTAAATTATATACCGTATATATATATACCTGTATATATATATATATATATATATATATATATATATATATATATATATATATACTGTATATATATATACAGTACTCGCGGTTGAAAGTGTCGGCGACACTTGAAGCACGGGATTTCTGGTAACAGATGTTTCGAGGCATAAAAATTGCGAGAGTGTGGCGAATCGTATGTCTGGCAACTCTGCCAGGTACAGGCATCTCCTTGAAGGAGCATAAGCACATCAGTTGAGAGGCGACCGTGGTGACGACTGGATGTACGTCGGTGATAGGGCCGAGTTTTTCAGCCATCTTACCCATACCGGAGGTACTATACCCACCCTCTCGCCAGTGTTATGGCTTCCAAACCTCATTTAACCACATCCCAGATTGAGGTTATAAAGGCCCTTCACATTGAACATAAAACAACAGGGGAGGTGTGGTGGAGTGGTCATGCCACTGGATTGGTAATCCAATGGACCCGGGTTCAAATCCCGATATGTCAATGGGAAGATATTATTGGGATTGAATTTGTGCTGTACCTAGTATCAGTGCATTACCACAAAGCCCACCGAAATGCCAAAAAAATACCCTCATTGTTCCCTGATTAAATAACACTGTATGAATATTCCCATATTCAAAATATGTTACAGGGGGACAGTGCCTAGTGAGTTCACTGCTCAATAGGTGGCATTCTGAGAGTGAGGGTCTGAGTCTGGAGGGTGAGACGGTGAAGCACTTGAGCGAAGCAACCAGCCGCTTCAGAGATGGAGCTGCTTTGAGCCATGATGGATGCTTCACATGTCTCACTCCCCAGGCTGGAACAAGACCTCACGGGCTTCACCGTGTTGAGCGGTGGAATGTACAGGCTCTCAGCCTATGCCCGAGAGGGAGTAGTTGGAATATAGAAAAAAAAAAAAAAAAAAAAAAAAAAAAAAAAAAAAAAGAAATTAGTGTGCATACGGGAATAAACGTTCGTACTGTACAACGGTGGGTGAAGAAGGTACGAGCAGCTGGCCAGGGCACCACGCCAACACACAAGAAGAGGCCAGGAAAAAAAACCATTGCTGGGGCCCCGGACCCTGCATATTATCAAGAGGCAGCTGGAAGCTAATCCAACCCTTAATGCTACACATATAAAGCAAAATAATCCCCTGCTGCTGTCAAATGTTGCCATACGTACGCACCAGGCGTGGTGCCCTGGCCAGCTGCTCGTACCTTCTTCACCCACCGTTGTACAGTACGAACGTTTATTCCCGTATGCACACTAATTTCTTTGGTTGTTTTATGTTCAATGTGAAGGGCCTTTATAACCTCAATCTGGGATGTGGTTAAATGAGGTTTGGAAGCCATAACACTGGCGAGAGGGTGGGTATAGTACCTCCGGTATGGGTAAGATGGCTGAAAAACTCGGCCCTATCACCGACGTACATCCAGTCGTCACCACGGTCGCCTCTCAACTGATGTGCTTATGCTCCTTCAAGGAGATGCCTGTACCTGGCAGAGTTGCCAGACATACGATTCGCCACACTCTCGCAATTTTTATGCCTCGAAACATCTGTTACCAGAAATCCCGTGCTTCAAGTGTCGCCGACACTTTCAACCGAGAGTACTGTATATATATATATATATATATATATATATATATATATATACCGTCTATATCTATATACTGTATTATATATTGTCACATCCTGCCGAACTTATACCCCAGTTCAGTTGTATGTGTGTTATGATACCTCATGTGGCCTGTGGAGAGGCTAGGGGCCTTGCCTTGTGGTCAGCCTTTCTCTCGTCAGGATTGCGCCTACGGGAACAATGTTATTGTTGCCACGAGTATAATTACTTCTTTTGTTCAGCCCTTGGGGGATTATTTTGTTTATCATAAGTTTACACAATGATGCCTTATGTTTATTTGTTACTTTTGTGACGTTAATGAGAGTGCAGGCGCCTGGGATAGTTAAGCATTATAGCGGCGCCTGGTGCCCCTCCCCTCCCTTACTCGTTTGGCCGTGGGAATTTCCGCGGGTGCGAGAGCTTCGCTCCAGTTGTAGCTCTCGCTCTGTCAACATCTCTGTTGGGTGTTGGATAGGCTTGCTTCGTTTTGTCCCCTGCATACCGCATATTTCTTTTTGGTTCTTTATTTGATTGGAGCATAGCAGGCCTGCGGCTGGAGTCATATTGAGCATATAGTTTTGTTTTAACTTCTTTAGTGTATTTAGGGGAGGTGTGGTGGAGTGGTCTTGCCACTGGCCTGGTAATCCAAAGGTCCCGGGTTCAAATCCCGATGTATCAATGGGAAGATATTATTGGGATGGAATTTGTGCTGTACCTGGTATCAGTGCATTACCACAAGCCCACCGAAACGTCAATAAAATACCCTCATTGTTCTCTGATTAAATAGCACTGTATGAATATTCCCATATTCAAAATATGCTATAGGGGTGCAATGCCTGGTGAGTTATCTGCTCAACAGGTGGCGTTGTGTGTGTGTAAGTGTGAGAGTCCGAGTGTCGTGGGTGAGACAGTGAAGCACGGGAACGAGGTGGCTTCAGAGATGGGGTCGTTTCGGGCCATGAGTGAGCACCGTGCCTCATGTGAAGGCAAGATGGCAGGTGCTCGTTGTACTCTACGTGCTTCACATGTCTCACTCCCTAGACTGGAACAAGACCTCACAGGCTTCACTGTTCATTGTAAAACGGTGAATGTTAAGGCTCTCAGCCTATGCCCGAGAGGAAGTAAGTTGGAATATAGAAAAAAAAAAAAAAATAAAAATAATTAGTGCATTCATTTCTTCTGTGGCAATCTAAAATATAAGCTTCTTTTTAGTCTTCCATGTTGTTTTCCATTATTCTGCTGCATTATATTATGTGTGAATAGTATTCCTGGTTGGTATCTATAGTGGTTTGTGGGTTGGCCTGTTTTATTTAGTTTTGGATTGGAGGTTGGGGGTGTTGGGTTGGAAGTGTTTGGAGGGTTTGGTGGAGGGTTGGTGGGGTTGGTTCTTTGTAGAAGTAAAGATTAGAAATTGAAATATAGTTGAAGATCAAAGGTTTTCTGGGATCAACCAGAATACTTCATTGTTTTGTTATTATTAAAATTGTATTCATTCTTTATTACACCCTGTTAATGTTTTAAGACATTTTGTTTTGTCTTGGCTCCAACTTTTAAAAATAGATTAAAATACCTGTACTTAGCAGTATTTTTAAATATATTTACATTTAGGGGGAGACGCGGCAATGAGTAGGAAGGAGGTGGTGTTCGACCGTCGCGGTAATAAGTCCCGCAACCTCAGCCAGGTACAACCACAACGGCACTGGCACTTGCCTATGAGAGGTTCAGCCTAACCCAGGAGGTCAAACGGTAGTCCGAGATACCACATTAATTGGGTTGCCTCAGACTACTCACCTAAACCCTGTGGCTTCAGCATGCATGGGTCGTCTCCTACACGAAGCAGTCCGCAGCCATGGATCAAAAAATGCCATCCGAGAAGAAGCAGCAGTGACATAAATCATCCAACACCAAGAAAAAAACAGAGGCAACCGAGGACCACCAGCAATAAGGACCGAAGACAGCGAGTACCGAAGACAGCCATGAACATAAATGTAGATCCGACAAGAACCAAAAATATTATTAAAGAGCGTTCCGTGAGTTCTAAAATAACAAATTTAAAGGTTTTCTATGCAAACACTCGTAGCATACGCAATAAATTTTCAAATTTAGAGGAGCTAGTGTTTACAGAAAATTATGATGTGATTGGCATAATAGAATCTTGGCTCAATACAGAAGATAGAGACTTTTTAGCAGAGTATTCACTTCCCGGTTATGTAATGTTTGAGAAAAGCCGAATAAATCGAAATGGAGGTGGCGTTTTACTTTATATCAAAGAAAGTCTTAACCCTACCCTCTTGTCAAAACCTCAAATTGTGAACGTCGACGCATCTTTTGTGCTAATAAAGAATAATAAAGGTACAAAAATAATACTTGCATTAATATACAGACCTCCAGCTCAATCAGTGCAAACTGACCGAAAAATTTACGAACAAATTGCAGATGTAAGTAACTCACAAGATACCGTAATTTTTGGCGACTTTAATTTACCTGTGACCAAGTGGGGCGATACTCTTACTTCACACTCCGGACATGACCTGTATACGAACTTGCAAGAGAGTTCGCTTTATCAATTTGTTCGAACGCCGACCCGTGGTAATAACGTTCTTGACGTTGTACTTGCAACAAAAGAAGAATTAATAAAGAATTTGAATGTTGGTGATGAATTCAGTAACAGCGACCATCGTACGATAACTTTCACTTTAAAGTTTACTAGTAACGAACCAAATAGTAGCATCGAAAAAGTCCCTAATTTCAAGAAAGCAAACTTCCATAAACTAAGAGCTATGTTTAAAGAAACTGACTGGAGCTTTTTAATTCACAATAACGACATAAATACATCTTGGAAGTTATTCGAAGCCACTTACCTAAAAGCAGTGCAAGACTGCATACCATCGAAAATAATGGCGTCCAGGCCATAATAATAAGCCCAAATGGTGGAATAAAGATATTTCAAACTGCCTGCTTGCTAAAAAATTTGCTAATGATAGATCAAAATCCTCACAAAATGACGAAGAACAGCTGAAATTTGTAGAGCTACGACGCAAAGCCAAAAAATAAATTAAGCAAAGTAAAAAGACCTTAGAGTTACATATTGCGAATCAAAGTAAAACAAACCCGAAAAAATTCTATAGTTATATCAGAAAGAAAAAAGTAGTTACTTCAACTGTTGGACCGTTAGTCGATGAACATGGAGAATACACCAAAGACGAAGTACAAATGAGTAATGCCCTCAATACCTTCTTTGCATCAGCTTTTACAACAGAAGACCTCAGTGATATCCCTACACCATCGCCGATTCAGATTGATAATTCAGATGTTCTAAGCAATATCACCGTTACAGAGAGAGAAGTATTGAATTGTTTAGATAATCTCAAGGTAAATAAAACGCCTGGACCTGATACAATCTCACCTAGAGTTCTAAAGAAAGCTAAGGATGAGCTCTCCAAACCACTGACATTACTATTCAATAAATCCTTGCAGTCTGGAACTATGCCCGATCAGTGGAAGCTAGCTAGCCAACGTAACACCGATATTAAAAAAAGGCAGCAAATCCCTACCCAGTAACTATCGTCCAATTTGCTTAACCTCAGTTGTATGTAAAATGCTAGAAACGGTCATACGAGACAGACTCGTAAATCACTTAGAGGAAAATAACATACTTAAAGATACTCAACACGGCTTTCGTAAAAAAGGTTCCTGTTTAACAAACCTCTTAGACTTCTTCCACGATATCCTCAACCTCTACGATGAGAGTAAAGCTGTAGATATTATATACCTTGATTTTCAAAAGGCCTTTGACAAAGTTCCCCACAAACGTTTACTGCTAAAACTAAAAGCGCATGGAATACAAGACGGTGTGTTGAAATGGATAGAAAATTGGCTCAGCGACAGAAAGCAAAGAGTAGTCATAAATGGTAAGGCATCTAAATGGACCAATGTAAGTAGCGGGGTACCCCAGGGATCGTTACTAGGACCAATTCTCTTTCTAATTTACATCAACGACATAGATGAGGGTCTCACCTGTACAATCTCAAAATTTGCTGACGATACAACAATTGCAAATAGCGTACTCTCAAAAGAACAAGTTGACGATATGCAACACAATCTAGATAAATTGTCATGTTGGGCCCAAATTTGGCAAATGAGTTTCAATGCGGATAAATGTAAAGTACTACATATCGGATACCTAAATGAGAAAGCAAACTATTCGATGAATGGCACTCAGCTTAAGAATGTAAACAGAGAAACCGATCTGGGAGTAACAATATCGAGTAACCTAAAACCGAGTCAACAATGTTCAGAAGTTGTTAAGAAGGCAAACAAAATAATTGGCTTTATAGGCAGGTCATTTGAGCATAAATCCAAAGAAGTTATCCTAACCCTTTACAATTCCTTAGTCCGCCCTCTTCTGGAATACTGCGTTCAATCCTGGTGCCCTTATTACCAAAAAGATATAAACAAGCTAGAACGAGTTCAACGTAGAGTTACCAAAATGATACTTAGCCTAAAGAACAAACCATACGAAGAGCGTGTTAGAGAATGAAATCTATTTCCTTTAACCCAGTGCAGTTAAGAGGTGACTTAATTCAAGTGTTCAAAATCATCAAAAGCATCGACAATATGAACTGTAGTAAGTACTTCACTATCGACCAATCTAATTACACGCGGGGAAATGGTTGCAAAATTATTGGTAAATCTTTTAACTCACACGAATCTAAGAATTTCTTCTTCAATCGAGTTGTCAACTTGTGGAATGGGCTTCCCCGAAACGTTATAGACTGCATCACCGTTGATTCATTTAAACTCCGCATAGACAAATACCTAGCATCAAACCCGCGACTGACTGCGTTTGTAAATGAATAACTTTATTTTATTCCCCCCTCAGTTACTAACCCATGTGTCCCCTACTAACTTCCTAATCCTGCCACGGACATTAGTTCCAGGGCACTAATTCCCTTTCCAATGTTCCCTTACCCACTCTAAACCACTGTTTGGACACTTGATCCTCAGTGTTTTGGAGGACAAGCAACCTAGAAGGGTCACTAGATATGTTGTTGCTTGATTTCCTTTGTACTCCTTTGTACTCCTGTGTACCCCCGGTAGCTTGGGAGAGGCCTAGCCAAACAGTGGAGCCGCCGTGCCCTGGCCGCCTAGCTCCTTCCCACTCTATGCGTCACTCCCTTAGTTAAAATCACACTTGCTACTATGCTGGTTGATGCAGTCACCTTGGTGGCTGCATCACACAGCACTTCTCAATGTTTATGAATGTCTTGGGGTATAAACAGCTATCCATAGAGCCCATCGTTTGTCAAGTTAGGTCTATGATTAGTTTGGTCAAGCACTGTACTCTCCTGCTGGGAGTACAAGACCCCCAGCAACAAAGTCAATACTCAGAGACCATGAGTTATTTAATAATAGGTTAGTCAAGAACTGTACTCTACTGCTGGGAGAGGAAGACCCCCAGCAGCAAAGTCAGTACTCTGAATTCATGGTTGATTTTATATATAATTAGTCAAATACCGTACTCCGCTGCTGAGAGTGCAAGCCTCGCAGCAGCAGAGTCAATACCCCGAGACTATGTTTCTATTTGCTGTTTTAGTGCTGGAAATAAATTCACAAGTAAAGTTACCCAGCCAGACCTCACAGAAGGATCAATGCATCAACTAAGTGATACACCAACACCCCTGCCGGTGCCGAGCTGAACAACTAAAGCTTGTTACTGTACTTAATATCTATATATAGATTGGTATAGGATCTCCGTTAGTAATAGAGTCTTGGCTACTTTTGAAGGCTTTACTTACTATTCTCTCCTGTTCCTGGTCCCTAATTAATTTTTCTCTTTGATTTGATAAGTCTAGTTGGTCTATTTTGTTCCATATATCTTTAGCTTGATTATTTATTACTATATTTAGTTATTTCATGTTTGCATTTAGATGCAGTTCTTCATTTGTGATAGTTTCAGGAAAATTCATGTCAAAAATAAATCTTAGAGTCTTGTTCTGAACTATTTGTAATTTATAAGATGTTGGGACTGAAGTTGTATTTATAGGAACAGAGGGATAAGTAAGAATAGGGTGTATCAATGCCATGTATAGCTTTCTCTTTATTTCCATTGAAGCATCTCTAAATCTATTTAACTTAGCTAGGATTGTTTTTTGCGCGATGATATGTTTGAGTTATGTGAGATGTATATCCATACTTGGTAATTGTTAATCCTAGAATTTTTCCTTCGTTGCTATATTCAATTATGTTGTTATCTATTACCAAATCAGGGTAAACCATTTTATTTAGTGGAATTACCTTAAATTTTGAGGTGATGAATATGAGGTGAATATGAGTATGAGCTTGAATATGAGGTGGAAGGATGGAGTGAGGAACTACATGAACGAAGGCGGTGCTGGTTGGGGGGAGGGGCGTCGACTGACTGGGGACAGAGGTGCATGGGGGCGGTTCGTTCGTGGCCACCCCTTCGGGGATCACGGCGTCAGGCAATAGATAGATAGATAGACCTTAAATTTTCTCATATTAGTTTTAATCTTCCATTTTCGTTCGTACTCATTTATGGATAAGATGGCTCTTTTAATTGTACGAACTGCAATATTTTTGGATTTTCCAGGAGGCAAGACTATCTGTGTGATGTCGTCAGCAAACTGAACATATTCACTATGGGGTGTTGGTTCTGGAAAATCTGAGGTGTAAATGGCATAAAGGGTTGGTGATAAAGTGAGGCACTCCACTTAATAATGGTATTTTTGGTCCTAAGGTATTGTTTATTGATATTTGTGCATATCTATCGTCAAGATAATTACATAAAAGCCTTTCATATTGATTTGGTATATTAAGTTGTAGTAATTTATATTTTAGCCCCGTATGCCAGACTTTATCAAAGGCTTTGGCTACATCTCGAAGCACTATTACTGGTTGTTGTCCCTTTGCCTTGGCTCTAGCAATAATTTCTGTTGTTACCCCTATTGCTGTATGAGTACCTCTTTTCCGCCTAAAACCGTGTTGCCTAGGGTTTATTCTGTTGTCTATTATGTCCAGAAGGCGATGATTGATTATTTTTTCAAAAATTTTACCAAGCATTTCCAGTAGGGATATTGGTCGATAGTTGGTTATTTCGCTTCTGTCTTTGCCTGGTTTAGGTATAAATATCATTTTAGCTGTTTTAAAGGGCTTTGGATAGTGGCCCGTGCTTAGAGAGGCATTTAATATGTGAATATATCCATTAATTATGTTTTGGGGTAGATTCAATACCATATTTCTTGTAATGCCTGAAATACCTGGTGCTTTCTCTTTAAAACTTCTTATGTGATGCAATAATTCTCCCTCAGTGATAGGATTTACTTCCATATCATTGATGTTTATTATATCTAAGCTTGATATTCTATTCGCTTCTGCTTGCATAATTCTAGTTATTGTATCGTCATGTTGTTGGTCAAATTCCTGGTTTTCTATCTATCTATCTATCGCCCGACGCCGTGATCCCCGAAGGGGTGGCCACGAACGAACCGCCCCCATGCACCTCTGTCCCCAGTCAGTCGACTGGTTTTCCTCATCGCTAATTTTAAATATGTTGCTCCATTCCCGTCTAAAAGCTTGTTCTATGTCATTGTCTTCAGTTAACTCTATTCCGTTATGATCTTTAATATTTTTCATTGTATTGTCAGAGCCACCCATTATTCTTTTGATGTTGTCCCAGAAACTTTTTGGTTCTTTGATTCTACTACGATTGTCAAGTATTTCCTCCCACTTTTCTCTATTAATTTTTATACATTCATCCTTCAACTGCTCTTGAATGATCCTAATATTGTTAATCAAATTAGCAGTTGTTCCATTCTGATTTATATAGATTTGAATGTCTCGATACATTATTTGTAGTGTTCTTATTTTGTTGTTTATTAGGTTGTGTGGAATAGTTTTGTATTTGCTTTTAGGTATGTTATTATTAACAGCAGTTTTTATTTGCGTAGTAAGTCTCTCTATCTCTGTATCTATTTCAACTTTGTTCTTATTATTTAGGTCATGAATTGAGTAGGTGGATAACTCATTCCTAAAATTGGTCCAGTCCCCTTTGCTCATTACACGTCTCTCCTTACATTCTATTTGTATTGGTGAAGTTGATAATGTCATAGTTATTGGCAGGTGATCGCTTACCGTTAGTGGTAAAAAAGTTTAGATGGGCTTTATTGTTTGTGAAAACTTTATCTGGATTTGACATACTTCTGTTACCTATAAACGTCTTAAAATGTGGTCCAATATGTCTCAGTCTTCCTGTATTGATGAGATTATTTAATGCCATGCCAACATTGTTTGTGTCTTGATTGCCAAAGATCGGGTGTCTGCAATTAAGTCTCCTAGAATATAAACAGGGATATTATAATTAATTAAGTTGAGCATGTAGTTAATTGGAAGGTAGGGTCTTCTTGGTGGCAGATAGAGAGTCGCGATTAATATATCTCCTAATGAGGTGTTTATTCTTATAGCAAGACATTCTGATGTAAAATTGTCTATTATTTTATACTTAAGTTGTTTTTTCACTGCGATACATACTCCATCATTTTCACTGCTATACATACTCCATCATTTTCACTGCTATACATACTCCATCATTTATTTCGTTGCTTGTATTTTTGCAATAAATATCATAATTAAATAGTTTAATCTGTTCGTTGTTCTTGATGCCATGGCTATTTATTCATATAATGTCTGGGTCTATGTCAAGGTAGGTATTTGATAGGTTGTCTTTGATGGTATTCCAGTGTCTAACGTTGTGTTGAATTATTTTCAGTCTAGTCATGTTATAATTAGTTATTTACTCTTTTTGTTAGGCTGTTTGGCAGGTGACCTATCACTCAATCCGTTTCTGATCTTTTTGAAGGAAGTTACATCGGTTTTCTTGAAGTTGTGTTTGCAGATTTTTATTCTGCCTTGATGGAGTAGAGCCAAAATTAGTTTTTCTTCAAAACATTTATTAGTATAAGTCCATTTGATGGTATCCTTTAGTAATCCTCTGGTTAATTCAGTCAAATC
The DNA here is from genome assembly GCA_037953745.1 of Lithodes maja. NCBI lineage: Eukaryota > Metazoa > Arthropoda > Malacostraca > Decapoda > Lithodidae > Lithodes > Lithodes maja. Next base: position 58,895 of record JBAKBP010007859.1, on the reverse strand, counting down.
AGGGGTTTTAGTTGGAAAGTTACTGTTGGTGGTCATATAAATTGTCATCCCTAGATCGTCTGCCTTCCACGATCCTTCTCCTGTTAGTTGTCCTTTATCCTTTAAAACTTTGTTGATAGCTCCTGGTTTTTGTAAACTTAGTCTTCTTTGTGGGTGCTCTACATCAGTGTCTTCAATTTCCAGAGCTGTTGCTCCAACCAACTCGTTATTATCCTCTGGGTTAACCATCTCTTCTTCTTCCCCTTGCTTTTCAACATAGGAAGCACCTAGGACTGACTCTGAATCAGGGTTACTAGGGAACCACATTTCGAGCAATTGATTGTCTTTTAGCATTCTATTTAATTCGTCTTTGTACGTTCCGGGTTTTCTCAGGTTCAGTGCATGAGCGTGCATGATGCTAATGAGGATCTTAGTGTGGGTGATACTGCTTAATTCGAGTTTTACTTGATTATCTTGTTTAGTTTCTTTTGTGGCAGCCTTAACTACTTCTGCTATTGTTTTGTTCTCCTTTTCCAGCTTTTCTTGTTGTTTTTGTTCTTGTCTTCTTTTAATAATGTCTTTCCTTAACGGACATGCCATAGCCAAAGTCCGATGTTCAAATCTGGGTTTGCCTTCTCTTATGCAATTTAGACAAGCTTTGAAATTATTGTTACAGTTTGTGAAAGTATGGCCGGTTTCTGCGCATTCTGAGCAAACTAGTTCTTCGAGGTTGCAATCTTTCTGAGCATGGTCCTCCATCTTGTAACACTTGAAACAAGTTAGGATATGGTGGTACTCCTCTTGTGAGCATTGTTGTGGTGTTATACTCATGTTGAAGGCCAGTATTCCCCTCTCCAGAATCGTGTTGGTCATGGCGGTCTCTTTAACCCTGATTTTTATGATATGTGTCAGGCCTTGATTTTTATAACTTCGTCTAATTTCAGCCACTGGTTTTTATCTTCAAGTTCCGCTTTTAATTCTTCAGAGGAGTGACTGCCTATATGTTTGTCCAGCTGCTTTATTATTATGGTTCTCTTGGCATTGACTTCTGGTGGAATGATAATCTTAATGCCATTATCCTCAAAACAAAATTGAGACCGTTCTTGTAGCAGTGTGTCTGCATATTGTTCTTTGCTTCACACTGCTTTGTAGCCATCATTAGTTGTGTAAAACTTGGCAAAAGCTACTTTTAGGTGGCCATATGCTATTTCTGTTATTATCTGTATTGAGGTGTTTTTGTCTCTGTCTATTATCTTGAGTCGTATTTTGGATGCCATTTTTATTTATACTTGCTTTTTCATAGTATGGGGCAGTATATAAAAACAATTTGAACTCTGTTCAAGGTCCTGTTAAAAACAAAATAAAATAAAGGTGCAAAGTTAAAAGTTAAAAACACTCAGGCCACCCACCGCCTAATCCCTACACTGATTTCAGCAAAGATAAAACCTAATCCTAAGTGCCCTTAGTGTCACCCTACGGATGACACCTGTTAGCTAAACCTGCCTAGCGCCTTGGGCTGCCAGCAACCCTTAACCACCAGCCTCTAGAGGCTGTCGAATGGTGTTTGGGTACCAGTGCCACTGGAGCGTCTAACCCCTAACAATACCCTGCTGCCAACTTTTCCTCCCTCAGCTCCTAATGAGCCCCCCTCATGGAACCACCCTGCGGTGGCCCTTCAGGGTTCGATTCGGTACTAAAGAAGGCAGCGTCTACTGGGTGGGACGGGCAAGTAATACAAAAAAAAAAAAAGGGTGCTGAAACCAGTCCAGGTAAAAAACGGCAGAGACCAAAAAGCAGACTCAAGAGTAAAATTTCCTGAGTCCAGCTAAAAAGTACTAAAATGAAGACAAATCTTCAAGAGTAAAAAAAACAGAGTCCAGAAATGGCCAAAACTCCGTTAAAAGGTCGAAAAATCGACAAGAGTAAAAGTTTCAGAGTCGCTGAAGTGAACAGGCCAGCGGCGAATTGACCAGGAGGTGGAGGTGAAGAGAGAGTGGTGTTGCAGGCAGGCAGGCAGGCAGCTGAAGTTTTTAAAGGAATTTTAAGTTGGTTAAGTTAAAAGACCCCGGGAGTCCGCACGCGGCTACCTTTACACTCAGGCCTCCCGTTCTCGCGCGCTGTGATTGGCTGGTGGGCTCGCCCGGCTGTACGTTCGCACTGACTTTTTGCTTCCTTCATCTCCTCTCTCTTCTCTTCATAGTAAGTTCCAGGAAGTTGATTATAACCCTCTTTTGGTGGCTTACGGGAGTACAGGGCTGGCACCGAGGTATTACTCAAAGGATAATCAGAAGGACTTCTTCGAGCAAAGAAAGAGAGTGACTTTTGAGGGGGAGTAGGAAGTCCAGCTTCGCGCTCCGATAATGGAGGCCGCTGATTGGCTGGTGGGCGGGGCCTGGCACATTGCAGCCGTGAGCTGTCAAAATCAGCTGGCTTTGCAAGTAAGCAAAAGGGAGCGCGGTGATTGGCGGAGGGCGTTTCTACTTTAATCATTACTACTCTCACCATCACTACTACTCTTAACATCACTACTACTGTCATCATCACTACAACTTCCACCATCATCACTACTACTGTCATCACCGCAACTTTCACCATCATCACTACTACTATCCCCATCATCTTTTTTTTTTTTTTTTTTTTAAGAGACAATGAACGGAGGAAGGAAAAACACAGATAAAACAAAAAGGTCCATGTGCCTAAAGGCATCCTCCATTCATAAAATGTTTGTAACAACTTGATTTAAACATTTGTAGATTGTAAGTTTGTGGAAAGCAATTCGAGGGAAGTGAATTCCAAAGAGTAGTAGCTCTGGGGATAAATGAATTCTGATAAGCAGAAGTTCTGCATTGTGGAGGAGAATGTGTAAATTCATGGGCACTCTCAGCTGCCCTAGTTCTACGGGGAAAGATGTGGAGAGGCGGCACAATTGAAGCAAGCTCCTCGGAACAATTGCTGTGAAAATAACTGTAGAATAATGCAAGGATGCAACGTTTCTTCGTATGGATAATGTAGGAAGGTCCTGTGTGATTGCAGGGTTATTGATTAATCTAATAGCTGTATTTTGAATTTTGTCCAATTGCCTCAATGCAACCACTCCACTTCCACCCCACAGAGGTGAACAGTAATCCATCTGAGAACGCACATGACTTTTATATATTACGGCCAACTGCTCGTCAGTGAAGAATTCTCGAACTCTGTACAGGAGTCCCAGTTTTTTAGAGGCATTCTTAGCAATGCTTCTAACATAATGTGTCCAGCTCAAGTTAGTAGTTAATGTTACACCGAGAATGTCAATACTAGGGGAAGTGGGAATATTTACATCATTAACAAATATATGGGAGTCAGTGAGATTCTGTCGGTTAGAAAATTGAATGTACTTGGTTTTCTGTGCATTAAAGGAAACTAGCTTCTTTTGTCCCCATTCATTAATTCTAGAAAGGTCCTGGTTCAGAGAAATTGCAGTGTTTATATTTGAATTTATAAGATCGGGTTGGGTGAAAGAATTGGTAAATGTGAAGGAACTGTGGAGTGTTGAGTCATCTGCATAGGAATGTATTGGATTATGAGTGGTAGATATGAGATCATTGATATGAATGAGGAACAAAGTTGGGGCCAAAACTGATCCCTGGGGAACACCAGCATTTATTGAGTGAAATTGAGAATAAAGGCCATCTACCATTACACATATTTTTCTGTTATGAAGATAAGAAGAAATTAGTGGAACTAATGATGCAAGGCCGTAGTGTGACATCTTCGACAATAAGGATTGATGCCAAACTCTATCAAATGCCTTTGATATATCCAGTGCTATTGTATGTGTTTCACCATGTTGGTCTGTAGCTTGGTTGATTTGATGCGTAAGAAGGCAAAGAATGTCTGCAGTTGATTGACATCGTCTAAACCCATATTGCCTATCACTGATTAATATATTATTCTCAAGATGCTTAATTATGTGATTATTTAATATAATTTCAAAGACTTTACCAAGAGTGGAAGTTATAGCTATTGGTCTGTAGTTTGATGGATCTGAAGAGGCACCTTTTTTAAGAACTGGATGGAGGTTTGCTTCTTTCCAGGGTACTGGGAAGCATGAGGTATGAGTACACAGACGGAAAAATGTTGCCAATACAGGAGCGAGCACCAAGGAGCAATTCTTAAGTACTATTGGAGGAATTTCATCTGGACCAGGAGCCTTATCTACTGAGAGATTCTGCAAAATAGTTTTGACATGTCTGGTGTGGATCTTAAGTGAGGGAATTTCAGGCGAATTAAAATTAAGTACAGAGACATCTTGATTTAATTCATCTAAGGTTGAGTTCGTGGAGAAAATATCCGCAAGAAGGTTAGCTTTACCTCGTGGGTCACTTACAAGATTGCTAGTCGGAGATTTTAATGGTGGAATGGATGAAGCAGTAGTGAAGTTGGATTTGAATGAGTTAAGAGTTGACCAAAATATGTTTTGATCATTTGGATTATGTAGAAGTTTATTTGCCTGCTTGTGGAGAAAGTTTGATTTAGTTGTGTTTAATACAGTTTTGGCATGATTTCTGATGTTTCTAAAGTAATTAAAGGCTGCATGTGTTTTTGGTCTTGTGTATGCATTGTAGGCTATTGCTTTTTGTTCAGTTACTCTAGCACAATTATGGTCAAACCATTTAGGTGAATTAGATCTTTTACTGTACTTTTGATGAGGAATAAAAGTTTCCATTCCAATTTTTACAAAATCTTGTATGTGCCTCAAGGTGGAGTGTGCATCATTAGAAAAGAAAGAGGTCCAGGGAATATCAATAAAGAAACCTTGAAGACCCTCCCAGTCTGCCCTATCGTAATGCCATTTAGTCACCAAAACAGGTTCAGAGTGGGAAGGTGTGGTAGGTGATAGACAGGTGGCCTGTATCAGACAGTGATCAGAAGATCTACTACCATGATCACTGCTACTACCACCACCACTATCACAACTACTTTAACAATCATGACTGCCCTCACTACCACAATAACCATCATCATCACTACTGGCAATATCATAAGCGCTACCATAATCACCACAACTACAAATACCATTATCACCATTATCCTCACATCTGTGATGTGTGGCGTTCTGTGATGTGTGTGAACGCCATCATCATTGCTGCCACAGAATAATGTTAGAGGGGGGTATCCTTCGGGATTGGGGGTGTATGGAGGTGGGGGCATGGTGTGAGATAGGGGGGTGGGGGGTGCAAAACTATATTTGTGTCCTAAAATCATAACTATTGCACACATTCCAAAACATCTTTTTTGACTAACCGTCGGATTCACACACCAAATGTTCGTAAGAAGTTTGGTGAAATTCCGTCGAACGGTCTAGGAGGAGTATTTGGACATACAGACAGACAGACATTTCGGCCGGCATGGTACCACTATACAGGGGGGCGATACCTCTCTGCTTACGCAGAGTTGATTATGTTTGTTGGCTATTGGCGACAAGTGGGACCAAACAACTAAAGGTGTATTAATATGTTTGTTGGCTGTTGGCGACAAGTGGGATCACACAACCAAAGGTGGATTAATATGGTTGGTGGCTGTTGGCGACAAGCGGGACCAAACAACTAAAGTTGAATTAAAATGTTTGGTGGCTCTTGGCGACAAGTGGGACCAGACAACTAAAGTTGAATTAATAAGTTTGGTGGCTGTTGGCGACAAATGCGACCAAACAACTAAAGTTGAATTAATATGTTAGGTGGCTGTTGGTGACAAGTGGGACCATAGTTGTTGTAGTTGCATTTTATCTGAGCTACAGTATAATAATAATATATATTATATATATATATATATATATATATATATATATATATATATATATATATATATATATATTATATACACCGGTATATATATATATATATATATATATATATATATATATATATATATATAAAACATGAAAAATATTGATTCTTGTGGTAAAAGTATATGCGAATATGCTTCCACACTAAAGGTGTGTAGAAAAGGGTAAGTTCACTGCACAAAGTTTAAAAAATGTTAGTGCTAAAATTAAATTGCATCTAAAATATATTGCATGCACAAAATAAGGGTTTAAAAAGTATGTCCGAGTATCTTATTAGAAGGCTCGGACTGTTGTGTACATATTAAAATAATGTTTATGTAAAAGTGTTAAAATGCATTTCTCTACTTTCGCAGATCTTCAGTTATTATAAAAATGTGCAAGAGTGGCTGGCTCCAGAGTCAGGTATTTGTTCTGTACTCTTCTGTGGATTTCCAGTCACTGGTTTAGACAATACAATTTTTGTCTTAGGTTATGATAGTTATGATAGACATAATACAGGGCTATATGTTAGTACTCACATATCAAAATGTGCTAAAGATAAATCTCCTAATTTTAATATAATGCCCTTTTACAAAGTAAAGCGAGATGACGTTGCTTTGAGAAAGAGTAAAGAAAGTCACTTCATAAATAAATTCAAGCCACATTTGAATAAAGAACTATAAATAGACTCTGAACGAAAAACAATATTGGAACAAGAACGAAGTATTTTTTTAACTATCATAACCTAAGACAAACATTTGATTGTCTAAACCAGTGACTGGAAATCCACTGAAGAGTACAGAACAAATACCTGACTCTGGAGCCATGGAGCCACTCTTGCAATTTTTTATAATAACTGAAGATCTACGAAAGTAGAGAAATGCATTTTAACACTTTTACATAAACATTATTTTAATATGTACACAACAGTCCGAGCCTTCTAATAAGATACTCGGACATACTGTTTAAACCCTTATTTTGTGCATGCAATATATTTTAGATGCAATTTAATTTTAGCACTAACATTTTTTAAACTTTGTGCAGTGAACTTACCCTTTTCTACACACCTTTAGTGTGAAGCATATTCGCATATATATATATATATATATAAAACGTAATATACATACACACCAGGTGCATGAATAGCAAATTTGAAACACTGCGCAATAGAGAACGGGTTAATATTCACAGATCTTTGTTAAGTTGTGGTTTACATTGTGTTATGAAGTAAGTTTCCTTATTTTTTCGCAAGGCAAGGTCATCTTTGTTGACTTTATAAAAAGGCATTATATTAAACTTAGGTGAGCAATTTTTTAGCACATTCAGATATGTGAGCGCTTACATGAAGGCCTTTGATGTGGGCGATATGGTCTCGATGGAGGTTAGTTCAAAATCTCAGGTTTGATGTTTCGCCTATATAGATTTCTTTACAGCCATTGCAGCGAATCACATATATACAATTTAGTGTAGAGCAGCTCATATTGTAGTTAACTTTAAAGGTATAATTAATGTTTGTAAATTTTAACTCACTGCCTTCAATTATTTCTATGCACATGTAAAATGTGCATAGAAATAATTGAAGGCAGTGAGTGAGCAGTTGACTACCTGCAAACTTTATAAATGAGGGATGCAAATTAATCCTAGAAAACAATTCTTTTGAATTTAATGAAGTGAATTATTTTCAAACATCAGTAACCGCTATGGGAACAAAATTCGCCCCAAATTATGCAAACCTAGTATTGGGATATTTAGAAACACAGTTATATTAAAAAATCGCATCATCACATGGCAAATTGATTGCAGATAAAATAAAGAAAAATTACAGGCGATATCAAGACGATGTGTTCATGATTTGGGACGAACAAGATAGCAATTTTCTACCTAATTTAAACCTTATGAATAACCTAGATCCCAAACTAAATTTTACGTGTGATGCAAGTGGAAATATGGTCACCTTTCTTGATGTAAAGTTCATAAAACAAAATAATAAAATAGTTACGGATATTCATTATAAGAAAACTGATAAAAAACAATATTTAGAATATAACTCCAATCATCCAAGACACATTAAAAATAACATTCCTTTTAACTTGGCACGAAGAGTTTGCACAATAGTTTCTGAAAAAGATTTAAAAGAGACTAGATTAAATGAACTGTAATGCTTCCTTTCACAACGTAAATACCCAAACGGTATAATAAAGCACGGCATTGAACGAGCAAAGCGAATCCCTATAACCACCTTACGCAACACTAGTAATATTAAGGGGAGATCTCCACTTAAGGGATTTTTTTCTTGACCCATTTCTCCCTCATGGTTAGCCCCATTGCTTTTGATATTATAAAATGTTTGCCCCATTAGTTTAGCGATTTTAAGAACTTTCACCCCATATTAAGACCTTTCGTGCCATTCAGGTGTCAATTTTATCCTGGCGAGCGATAGCGAGCCTGTAATTTAAGAGGAACCGGCCTTCGGCCGAAAAATGTACAAATATATCTTGAAAGGGACTCAGGGGGTGTAATTTTAAGTTTGATGGAGGTATAGGGAACAAACTAAATACCTCCCCTTAAATCTCATAACAACATATTACCTTACGTAACCACTTACAACCCCAAGTATGACGATTACTTTAAAGAAGTTACATGCACATTAACACTTTTACAAAGATCGTCGGAAACTAGCGATATACCTGTATATAAGGATATACCTGTATATAAGGATATACCTGTATATAAGGATATACCTGTACATAAGGATATACCTGTATATAAGGATATACCTGTATATAAGGATATACCTGTATATAAGGATATACCTGTATATAAGGATATACCTGTATATAAGGATATACCTGTATATAAGGATATACCTGTATATAAGGATATGGCATTGATATAAGCAAAACGGCAACCAAGCAATCTTAAAACACTCCTAACAAAAGCCAGAATCCATAAAATATCGAATCATAAAGTAACCAAATGTGGTAATTCAAGATGTAAAATGTGCATAGAAATAATTGAAGGCAGTGAGTTCAAATTAACAAACATTAATTATACCTTTAAAGTTAACTACAACATGAGCTGCTCTACACTAAATTGTATATATGTGATTCGCTGCAATGGCTGTAAAGAAATCTATATAGGCGAAACATCAAACCTGAGATTTTGAACTGACCTCCATCGAGACCATATCGCCCACATCAAAGGCCTTCGTGTAAGCGCTCACATATCTGAATGTGCTAAAAATTGCTCACCTAAGTTTAATATAATGCCTTTTTATAAAGTCAACAAAGATGACCTTGCCATGCGAAAAAATAAGGAAACTTACTTCATAACACAATGTAAACCACAACTTAACAAAGATCTGTGAATAAATTACACCTCTTTAATTTATATATATACCGTATATATATATATATATATATATATATATATATATATATATATATATATATATATATATATATATATATATAGTATATATATATATACGGTATATATATAAATTAAAGAGGTGTAATTTATTCACAGATCTTTGTTAAGTTGTGGTTTACATTGTGTTATGAAGTAATAATATATCATGGCACTGTTATAAGTAAATATGCGGTATCAAACAGACCAGCACATAGGTCCTGGCAAAAATTAAAAAAACAAAAATTTCGGCAGTTATCTTAGATATAATATTAAATTCTAGGTATAATGTTCACTTTTATAACGTACATCTCCTTCGGCCTAATTATTGTTGTACTGAACCTTTGTGTGTACCTGTTGTAACATTGATTTTGATAAAAAAGGATATATATATACCGTATATATATATATATATATTATATATATATATATATACGGTATATATATATCCTTTTTTATCAAAATCAATGTTACAACAGGTACACACAAAGGTTCAGTACAACAATAATTAGGCCGAAGGAGATGTACGTTATAAAAGTGAACATTATACCTAGAATTTAATATTATATCTAAGATAACTGCCGAAATTTTTGTTTTTTTAATTTTTGCCAGGACCTATGTGCTGGTCTGTTTGATACCGCATATTTACTTATAACAGTGCCATGATATATTATTAACACTCAACAATGTTTAGGATAACCCCACTAGAATATAATATAATATAATGCTAATACGCCTCTGCCTTGTGATAACAAGTCCTTACTAATGTCTGAGGGAGATGGTATTATGTGGCTTTCGTGGCGTGCTATCGCGTCGCCCACCCTGCTACATGGTGTCTGAGGCCATCCGTTGCAGTGTCGCCCACCCCACCACCCCGCTTGTACGGATTATTGCATGGCCGCTATAATAGAACGATTGTGTTTTTGTAATAATATCTTACATCACACTAATTATGCTTGTAAGTGTTGAAAATTTGAATGTATATCTTCAAATGGTATTAAAACAACAAATGTCAACACTTTATAAATTATAAGCCATAGTTTAGAAATGAAGTAGGTCTCAAAGCCCTATTTTTCAAAAAAAAAAAAATCGAATATTTACTAAAGAATAGGTAATATTAATCATATCGCCATAGGCAAAGCCCTAAATATATATAAAATATAATAGTTATACAGTAGACGTGCCGCTTTGCCCAAAATCAAAACGGCATACCCAATTCTGTGCTGGGTTACCATCATCACAAGTATTACCATCATGAATCATACTATCACCATCATCACTACTGCCATCCTCACTACAACTGCACCATCATCATTACAACTGGTATCATCACCATTATTATGATCATTGTTATGTCGGGTTATAATAATTTACAATCCGTTTCTAGTCTTTATAACGATCCAATTATGGACTGATAGACCTTGATAAAACTTGACAGGGTCATCCCGAGCGTATTCTTAATCAATGCAAAGGGTATTCAATAGGGTACTACAGAACTCAATAACAACACAAACATGAACATATAAATGTTTTTATTATAATAAGGGTACCAGTGGGGACGAAATGGATCGTCTAATCATAATGGTATCTATCTCCAGGTCACGAATATAGTTACGTAATCCTGGGTGCCTTCTGAATTGCAATAATAGTAATATTACAATCAAGAGACTGGGTTGCATGGATACAGGAACGGCTCAATAGTGTGAGTCCTGGATAATTTATACAAATGGCAAAATATACAACAATGGTAAAACAAGATAAAAATAAATATAAACCCTATCTATCTATCTATATGCTCAGGCCCAATCCCCATTTTGGGGGTAGCCGACTCAAGACAGAGCAAGAACAGGGAAAACACAAAAACATCATAAAACAAAAAAATAAACACAGATAAAAAACACAAACTCTCACACATCCAGGTCACCCAGGAGAAGACCCAGAGACCAGGGTTACCAAGGTCGCTCCAGCACTCCCCCGGCCCCTGACCACCCGGAGAGGTTCCGATCTCGGCAGGCAGACATGCAGCGGAGCCAAAGCCACAAGCCCTCCCACCACACTTCCAGGCACACCCTTCATATTAATCGTCTCCCCGGGCCAGGCGCCTGATAGACTATTATCTAGTCCAACTTGCGCCCGACCCCTTACTCCAAATGACCACGTGTTCACTCAACTATTCACAAGCATTCTCCATTCACTCTTGTCCACCACCACTTCCCCTGCCTGATCTATAGTCATTCCTCTATCATCCAAAGCCTTTCTTACACAGTCTCTCCATCTCAATGGTGGTCTTCCTGCCCTTCTATTTCCCCTTGTATCTGACTCACATATTCTCTTTGTAAGCCTTTCATCTCCCATTCGTTCAACATGACCATACCAGCTCAGCACCCTTCTGTCCACTCTGGCTGAAAAATGTTCCTGCTGCCCCACTCTCCTACGTATCTCTTCATTCCTCAATCTGTCTCTACGAGTAACTCCACACATACTCCTCAAGCAGCTCATCTCCATCACATCCAGCCCTCTTTTCTCCTTTTTCTTCAGAGCCCATGTCTCAGCCCCATACATCACTGTTGGCACAACAATTCCTTGATACAGTGCACTTTTTACTTTCACTCCGAGATTTCTCGTCTTCCACATACTTCCCATTGCTCCGAAAACCTTCCTTCCTTCACACACTCTCTGTTTTACCTCCACTTCCATACCTCCACTCCTGCTTATTGTTCCTCCTAGATATTTAAAACACTCTACTTGTTCCAATATTTCCCCATCCAGCCTCACATCTAGATTCACCCTATGCTCTCCCCTATTACACACCATTACTTTACTTTTATTGACGTTCACCTTCAGTTTCCTCCTTCCACAAACCACACCAAACTCTTTGACTACCTGCTGCAGTTTCTCATCAGAATCTGCCACCAATGCTGTGTCATCAGCGAACAGCAACTGATTCAACTTCCAATCTCTACCATTCTTTCCTACTAAACCCAATCCTCTTCCCATAGTTCTCCTTTTCACCTCCCTCACCACACCATCCATAAACATATTAAACAGCCATGGTGACATTACACAACCCTGTCGCAAACCTACCTTTACCTCAAACCATTCACTCAACTCACCATTTCCTACTCTCACACATGCTCTGCTCCCTTCATAAAAACTCTTAACTGCTTCTAACAAATTTCCTCCTATTTCATAAATCCTTAACACCTTCCACATTGCTTCACGGTCCACACGATCATACGCTTTTTCCAAGTCCATAAAAGCCCAAAATATCTCCTTATGCTTCTCTAAATACTTCTCGCATAACTGTCTTACTGCAAACATCTGATCCACGCACCCTCTTCCCCTCCTAAAACCGCACTGTTCTTCTCCTATTGCAACTTCCGTACACTTTATTATCCTCTCTATCAACACCCTGCCATACAGCTTTCCAACCACTGACAATAAACTAATACCTCTATAACTTGAACACTCCTGCCGATCTCCCTTCCCCTTGTACAACGGCACAATACATGCACTCTTCCAGTCTATTGGTACCATTGACACAGCAAAGCACACATTGAAAAGTCTCACCAACCAATCTATTATCACATCTCCACCCTTCTTTATACACTCCACAGCAATACCATCCAAACCTTCTGCTTTTCCCGCTCTCATTTGTTTCACTGCTTCTTTCACCTCATTTTCCTCAATCCTTTCATTCATTCCCTGCCACCTAGGTGGCCTGGGTAACCTATCTCCATCCACCTCTGCTTCAATCACTGCTTCTCTTCCATCTCTTGTATTTAACAAAGATTCAAAATACTCGGCATATCTTTTCCTCACTTCAACTGGTTCCACTAGTAATTCTCCATTTTCATCTTTCACTGACTCTTCCCTCTTTTGTCCTCCTTTCCTTACTTTATTTACCTCCTTCCAGAACATCTTCTTTCGTTCTTCAAAATTCTCACTCAGCCTTTGGCCCCACCTTTCGTTTGCATCTTTTTTCGCTTCTCTAATTTTCCGTTTTGCCTCTCTCCTTTTCTCCTTGTACCTCTCCCATACCTCAACACTACCATCCTGTAAAACCCTCTCAAAACACTGTCTCTTCTCCTCAACTGCCTTTCTCACCGTATCATTCCACCACTCGCTTCCCTTCCTGATACCTCTGCCTCCTACTTTCCTTTTGCCGCATACTACCTCTGCACTTGCTTTCACTCCTTCCTTAAACTGTTGCCATTCAATCTCTACTTCTCTCTCTTCCATCTCTCTCACTTCCATCCACTTTTCATTTAGTCTTTCCTTGTACTCCCTCTCTTTTTCACTCTTCTCTAACTCACTAACTTTTATTACCTCTCTTACTTCACGCTTGTCTCTTATTCTCCTGTAACTCTTAACTCTTAGCTTTCCCTCCACCAGGTAATGATCTGACAATATAAACCCTAAACACAATAATCAATAAGGGTCAAGTGTCTTCCGTGAATAAAATAATAAAGTAACTCAGTAAGGGAAATACCCGATAAGAGAAATGGGGAGAATATAATTAAACAAATAGACACACAGGGTAGCGGGTGAGTCACACGGTACGTCAAGGTGGGTTGGAACTAGACCGCGTATACTAAAGTGACCTCAGGTAAAGGTAAGCGAGTCAGGTCATTCGTTGGACTGCGGTGGTGAGAAATTAGTTTTAAGTTAATGCAACTATACTTATATTATAAGTTCAATGTCAAATTCACTGGTGGCAGAGGAATAAGTTATTTAATTCGCATCAAGTGACATTAACGAAATCTCGAAAGTATAAGTTCTTATTTTGCCTAATATTCTCCTTAATGATCGTATGCAATGGTAACGAATCAAGCTTAGGAATTCTTAGTTGATCAGTACGATATAATAAATATAAGTTAGAATAATTCAATGACACAAGTCAAAAATGGAGACAGATAGGCGTAGCTCAACAAGGTTAATTAAATCTGCTCGAAATAGGGAAGTACAAGTGAGAATGTACGAAAGGAATTACTATATGAATTAGTAATTAAGTGGGTGCATATGACGAAGTTATGCTCAGTAATACTTATAGCAGTATTAGATTAGGATTCTGAACTTGTTAACAGAAACTATATAGATAATTTACACGAAAGGAATGAAGTGTAATTGAATGATGTATAATCAAGTAATTAGAAACTATGCGGTCGAGAATTCCTACGCATGAAGAATCGAATATCACTTACATCAGTAATCAAATGAACGGAAATAGTAGCTCATAAAATAATTACTAAAAGAATTAAGGAACAAGCGTAAATATCAAGTTCGAAGTTTAAGGGGGGGTAAATGGAATAAACTGGATATTTTCGTGAGGAAATTGAGCGTAGGTTCTGGGTAGATATGTATAGATGAAGGAATTAATTCACGGAATACAGTGCGACTTCAACTCACAAAATACATTACAGAATACATATAACTAGAAAATCTGCGAGCGAGTGGTGAATTAGAATAATTAACACGGGTATGTAACGTATGCGTAAGATGTAAAAATACAAGGCAGAGTTAACACGATACAAATTGAATACAAAGTTAACACAGATAAGATCAAGAGTTCAAAAGGATTAATTAATTACGCACGTACAGGATCTAGGGCACAGATCACAGAGTAAATTCATGCAACACATTTAACATATTTTACATAGAATACCTCACAACAATTACACAAACAAAAGATACACAGGGACACTTATGTGAATTTGGAGGGCAGGGGTCGAGAGTACAAGTCTGGCCAACGTGGAACGAGGGTGGTGGACAGCACTTCAGGGTTGTCCGGCGTCACTCGAGTAGAGGTCCAGGATTCAGGACTTCAGGTAGGCAGGTCGTCCACAGGCAGGGCTATAGCAGTACTTCAGGCAGGTACTCTCGCAGGGTGTAGGGCAGGCTGGTCCAAGCCAACACTTTTACTTATACTCTTAGCCCGAGGGTGTTAGAATAGTAGTGAGGTGTGGTTTGCATACTCCTCTACTATTACGTGGAGGTCCTATGAAGGATTATCTTTAACCCTCGGTGCTCTGATCTCGGGCTCACAAGGTTATGGGATCATTGTGAGGTAAATACTTAACCTGGCCTTGGAAGTTAGGTATTGATAGACTGACATACTTCCAAGGTATCATCTTACATATATAAGGATATACCTGTATATAAGGATATACCTGTACATAAGGATATACCTGTACATAAGGATATACCTGTATATAAGGATATACCTGTATATAAGGATATACCTGTATATAAGGATATACCTGTATAGTTTCAAAGCCAATGGCGGATGTTGTGCATATGTGCACAACAAACTCACTTGCTCTCGTGTTCCCGATTTCGACTCCTCTGAATTCTCAACTTTATGGCTCAAACTTTCCTGTCATTCTCTTACTAAATATTTCTGTGCTGTCTATCTTTCCCCTAACTCTACCAACTTTCCTAAATTCTTTGACTATCTAAACTCTACAGTGGAACACATTCTATCCATTTCTCCTTTCTCAGAAATCTCCATCTTAGGAGATTTCAACGTTCACCACCGCCAATGGCTCTCCTCTCACACTACTGATCCACCTGGTGAACAAGCCTACGTCTTTTCTATCCTAAATGACCTAGAGCAGTTAGTTCAGCAACCCACCCGTATCCCGGATCGCATCGGAGATCGGCCCAACATTCTTGACCTGTTTCTAACTTCTAACCCTTCTTCTTATACTGTCGATCTTTTCTCTCCTTTGGGCTCCTCCGACCATAAACTTATCTCTGTCACCTGTCCTATCTCTCCAGTACAGCCACCCGATCCTCCTAGCCGGCGGCGCTTGTGGCACTTTGGCGCTGCCGACTGGGAGGCTCTTCGGCAGTACTTCTTTGATTTCCCATGGAATGATTTCTGCTTCCATGGCCGAGGACCCTCGGAGAGTGCTGAACGCATTACCGAGGTAATCCTATCGGGCATGGAAGCATACATTCCATTCTCTTTCTCTCAGACTAATGCTAAAAAATCTTGGTTTACTCACGCCTGTTCTACTGCTGTCCGCAATAAGGAGGAAGCATTCAAACGGTACCGACGCCTTAAAACTCAAGACTCTCATTCTTCATATGTTTCTGCCCGGAATCAAGCCAAATCTGTTCTTCGACTTGCCAAACACTCTTTCATCAATAATAAATGCACTGAACTATCCAACTCTAGCTCTTCCCAAGCTTTCTGGCATCTAGCCAAAAACCTCTCCAACAATTTCTCTTCCTCGTCTTTCCCTCCCCTTTCCCACTCTGATGGCACAACCATCACTTCTTCCTCTGACAAAGCTAAACTCTTCGCTCAAACTTTTGCTAGAAACTCCACCTTGGATGATTCCGGTGCTATTCCTCCCTCTCCGCCCTCCTCTCTCTTACTTATGCCTAATATCCTAATCTCTTCTAAAGATGTACTTTCTACCCTCTCTGGGCTTAACACTAATAAGGCGTACGGTCCGGACGGTGTTCCTCCTGTTGTTCTCAAAAACTGTGCTTCCGTGCTGACTCCCTGCCTAGGCAAACTCTTTCGTCTCTGTCTATCCTCTAACGTCTTCCCTTCATGCTGGAAGTTTACTCACATTCAACCTGTCCCAAAGAAGGGTGACCGCTCTCAACCCTCCAACTATCGTCCAATTGCTCTTATCTCTTGTCTTTCTAAAGTTTTTGAAACTATTCTTGCTTCCAAATTTCTTAAGCATTTCTCTTCTCATAATCTGCTCTCAGATCGCCAGTATGGCTTCCTTAAGGGTCGCTCTACTGGTGATCTTCTTTCATATCTTACTAACTCTTGGTCATCCTCCTTTCGGGACTTCGGTGAGACTTTTTCTATTGCACTAGACATATCGAAAGCCTTCGATAGAGTCTGGCATAAATCTTTAATTTCTAAACTACCCTCCTTCGGTTTCTATCGCTCCATCTGTGCCTTTGTCTCTAATTTCCTTTCCGGCCATTCCATAGCTGCGGTTGTGGACGGCCATTGTTCACTTCCTCACCCTATAAACTCCGGTGTTCCTCAGGGCTCTGTCCTATCTCCTATTCTCTTTCTAATTTTTATAAATGATCTCCTTAACTGTACCTTAATTCCCGTCCATTCATACGCAGACGACTCAACCTTACACTACTCCATTAGTTTTTCAGAACGCCCCAGCCAGCAATCCCTCAACGACAAACGTAATGAAGCCATAGAACTCTTAAATTCTGATCTAAATACTATTTCCAATTGGGGCAGAGAAAACCTTGTTAACTTTAATGCTTCCAAAACCCAATTTCTCCATCTATCTACCCGTCAGGATCTCCCAGCGGACTATCCCTTATTCTTCAACAATACAAAAATCAACCCTTCATCTTCTCTCAATATTCTTGGTGTCTCTTTTTCTTCTGCTCTCATTTGGAAGGACCATATTACCAGTCTTGCTAAGGCAGCCTCCCAGAAGCTGGGTGTGCTCAACCGCCTTAGGGGGTTCTTTTCCCCTGCACAGCTTCTTGCTCTGTACAGGGGCATAGTGCGCCCTTGTATTGAGTATTGTTCACATGTGTGGGGAGGTTCCTCTCACACCGCTCTCCTAGACAAAGTTGAAAGGAAGGCCTTTCGTATCATTAACTCCCGTCCACTCACCAACTCTCTGCAATCTCTCTCTCTCCGCCGCAATGTTGCATCTCTCTCGCTATTCTATCGCTACTATAATAATCAGTGTTCCTCAGAGCTATCCCAGTGCATACCACCTCCTTTACGTAGGGCACGTGGTACCCGTCTTGCAACTCAATCCCACCCCTACTCTGTGCAACTCTCCAACCCAAGAGTGAAACGTTACTCTCAAACTTTCTTCTACTCAACATCTGAGCTCTGGAACTCTCTCCCAGAATCAGTCTTTCCCTCTTCCTATGACTTAAATTGCTTCAAACTCTGTGTGTCCAGGCATTTTGGCTCGAACGTCCCTTGATTTTGGCCCTGTCACTCTTTCAACTATGGGGGAGGCACTCGCTATAGGCAGTTATGCCTTTTGCCTCCCTCAATCACATAGAAAAAAAAAAAAAATATATAAGGATATACCTGTATATAAGGATATACCTGTATATAAGGATATACCTGTATACAGTATAAGGATATACCTGTATATAAGGATATACCTGTATAAAAGGATATACCTGTATATAAGGATATACCTGTATATAAGGATATGGCATTGATATAAGCAAAACGGCAACCAAGCAATCTTAAAACACTCCTAACAAAAGCCAGAATCCATAAAATATTGAATCATAAAGTAACCAAATGTGGTAATTCAAGATGTAAAATGTGCATAGAAATAATTGAAGGCAGTGAGTTCAAATTAACAAACATTAATTATACCTTTAAAGTTAACTACAACATGAGCTGCTCTACACTAAATTGTATATATGTGATTCGCTGCAATGGCTGTAAAGAAATCTATATAGGCGAAACATCAAACCTGAGATTTTGAACTGACCTCCATCGAGACCATATCGCCCACATCAAAGGCCTTCATGTAAGCGCTCACATATCTGAATGTGCTAAAAATTGCTCACCTAAGTTTAATATAATGCCTTTTTATAAAGTCAACAAAGATGACCTTGCCATGCGAAAAAATAAGGAAACTTACTTCATAACACAATGTAAACCACAACTTAACAAAGATCTGTGAATAAATTACACCTCTTTAATTTATATATATACCGTATATATATATATATATATATATATATATATATATATATATATATATATATATATACTGTATGTATATACGGTATATATATATATCCTTTTTTATCAAAATCAATGTTACAACAGGTACACACAAAGGTTCAGTACAACAATAATTAGGCCGAAGGAGATGTACGTTATAAAAGTGAACATTATACCTAGAATTTAATATTATATCTAAGATAACTGCCGAAATTTTTGTTTTTTTAATTTTTGCCAGGACCTATGTGCTGGTCTGTTTGATACCGCATATTTACTTATAACAGTGCCATGATATATTATTAACACTCAACAATGTTTAGGATAACCCCACTAGAATATATAATATAATGCTAATACGCCTCTGCCTTGTGATAACAAGTCCTTACTAATGTCTGAGGGAGATGGTATTATGTGGCTTTCGTGGCGTGCTATCGCGTCGCCCACCCTGCTACATGGTGTCTGAGGCCATCCGTTGCAGTGTCGCCCACCCCACCACCCCGCTTGTACGGATTATTGCATGGCCGCTATCATAGAACGATTGTGTTTTTGTAATAATATCTTACATCACACTAATTATGCTTGTAAGTGTTGAAAATTTGAATGTATATCTTCAAATGGTATTAAAACAACAAATGTCAACACTTTATAAATTATAAGCCATAGTTTAGAAATGAAGCAGGTCTCAAAGCCTTATTTTTCAAAAAAAAAAAAATCGAATATTTACTAAAGAATAGGTAATATTAATCATATCGCCATAGGCACAGCCCTAAATATATATAAAATATAATAGTTATACAGTAGACGTGCCGCTTTGCCCAAAATCAAAACGGCATACCCAATTCTGTGCTGGGTTACCATCATCACAAGTATTACCATCATGAATCATACTAT
This sequence comes from Lithodes maja, assembly GCA_037953745.1. Lineage (NCBI taxonomy): Eukaryota > Metazoa > Arthropoda > Malacostraca > Decapoda > Lithodidae > Lithodes > Lithodes maja. The sequence goes on along the minus strand of JBAKBP010007859.1, from coordinate 39,096 downwards.
CACCATCATCACTACTGCCATCCTCACTACAACTGCACCATCATCATTACAACTGGTATCATCACCATTATTATGATCATTGTTATGTCGGGTTATAATAATTTACAATCCGTTTCTAGTCTTTATAACGATCCAATTATGGACTGATAGACCTTGATAAAACTTGACAGGGTCATCCCGAGCGTATTCTTAATCAATGCAAAGGGTATTCAATAGGGTACTACAGAACTCAATAACAACACAAACATGAAAATATAAATGGTTTTATTATAATAAGGGTACCAGTGGGGACGAAATGGATCGTCTAATCATAATGGTATCTATCTCCAGGTCACGAATATAGTTACGTAATCCTGGGTGCCTTCTGAATTGCAATAATAGTAATATTACAATCAAGAGACTGGGTTGCATGGATACAGGAACGGCTCAATAGTGTGAGTCCTGGATAATTTATACAAATGGCAAAATATACAACAATGGTAAAACAAGATAAAAATAAATATAAACCCTAAACACAATAATCAATAAGGGTCAAGTGTCTTCCGTGAATAAAATAATAAAGTAACTCAGTAAGGGAAATACCCGATAAGAGAAATGGGGAGAATATAATTAAACAAATAGACACACAGGGTAGCGGGTGAGTCACACGGTACGTCAAGGTGGGTTGGAACTAGACCATGTATACTAAAGTGACCTCAGGTAAAGGTAAGCGAGTCAGGTCATTCGTTGGACTGCGGTGGTGAGAAATTAGTTTTAAGTTAATGCAACTATACTTATATTATAAGTTTAATGTCAAATTCACTGGTGGCAGAGGAATAAGTTATTTAATTCGCATCAAGTGACATTAACGAAATCTCGAAAGTATAAGTTCTTATTTTGCCTAATATTCTCCTTAATGATCGTATGCAATGGTAACGAATCAAGCTTAGGAATTCTTAGTTGATCAGTACGATATAATAAATATAAGTTAGAATAATTCAATGACACAAGTCAAAAATGGAGACAGATAGGCGTAGCTCAACAAGGTTAATTAAATCTGCTCGAAATAGGGAAGTACAAGTGAGAATGTACGAAAGGAATTACTATATGAATTAGTAATTAAGTGGGTGCATATGACGAAGTTATGCTCAGTAATACTTATAGCAGTATATTAGATTAGGATTCTGAACTTGTTAACAGAAACTATATAGATAATTTACACGAAAGGAATGAAGTGTAATTGAATGATGTATAATCAAGTAATTAGAAACTATGCGGTCGAGAATTCCTACGCATGAAGAATCGAATATCACTTACATCAGTAATCAAATGAACGGAAATAGTAGCTCATAAAATAATTACTAAAAGAATTAAGGAACAAGCGTAAATATCAAGTTCGAAGTTTAAGGGGGGGTAAATGGAATAAACTGGATATTTCTCGTGAGGAAATTGAGCGTAGGTTCTGGGTAGATATGTATAGATGAAGGAATTAATTCACGGAATACAGTGCGACTTCAACTCACAAAATACATTACAGAATACATATAACTAGAAAATCTGCGAGCGAGTGGTGAATTAGAATAATTAACACGGGTATGTAACGTATGCGTAAGATGTAAAAATACAAGGCAGAGTTAACACGATACAAATTGAATACAAAGTTAACACAGATAAGATCAAGAGTTCAAAAGGATTAATTAATTACGCACGTACAGGATCTAGGGCACAGATCACAGAGTAAATTCATGCAACACATTTAACATATTTTACATAGAATACCTCACAACAATTACACAAACAAAAGATACACAGGGACACTTATGTGAATTTGGAGGGCAGGGGTCGAGAGTACAAGTCTGGCCAACGTGGAACGAGGGTGGTGGACAGCACTTCAGGGTTGTCCGGCGTCACTCGAGTAGAGGTCCAGGATTCAGGACTTCAGGTAGGCAGGTCGTCCACAGGCAGGGCTATAGCAGTACTTCAGGCAGGTACTCTCGCAGGGTGTAGGGCAGGCTGGTCCAAGCCAACACTTTTACTTATACTCTTAGCCCGAGGGTGTTAGAATAGTAGTGAGGTGTGGTTTGCATACTCCTCTACTATTACGTGGAGGTCCTATGAAGGATTATCTTTAACCCTCGGTGCTCTGATCTCGGGCTCACAAGGTTATGGGATCATTGTGAGGTAAATACTTAACCTGGCCTTGGAAGTTAGGTATTGATAGAAGGACATACTTCCAAGGTATCATCTTACATATATAATACTCACTATCTTGGCTTAAGGCTGGTGTAATCTTACATAAACTAGGATAGGACTGGTGATGGGCTGGTCTATCAGAATGAGAGTTGAGCGTTCTCTGCCATACCCATAGCTTACTCTGTCTGTTCCTTTTACTTATATATATTCTAGATCTCAAGTGACGGCGTCTTTTCCGTGGATTGCCCTCCCTACTGCCAACCCTGGCAGATTGGGAGCCAAAGCGTCACATTTTTCCTTTGCACCTCAACTTTCCCTTTATAATTGCTGAGGGGCACAGGGCCTTGGGTGGGGCTTTTGTTTCCCGGGTGTTTCCGCACCCTCCTCAGCTCCCCGCCTTTGAGTGGCTTCGGTCACCTGGGCATATTAGTGGCAAGCTGGGAGGGTTCTGTGGGGGCGCTCGGTTATGGCCTTGGCCTTGCTCGGGACCTTGGGGCTGCTCGGCCAGACAGCCTGATGAACAGCAACAACAACAACAAACTAGGATAGGACTTTAATCCGAGTTACATCTTCAGCTTTGAATATCTGTTTAGTTAGATACAGTTACCTGGATATTCTTTTATCTATTCGGTGGTTGACTTTCAGGTTATATGTTAGGTCCATTTATACCTGTAGGCCTCAGGTCGTTGATGTGGTATTTGCATAAACATATTTTCATCATAGTGTAGATTTGGCTGCGACGAAGATGTTGAGGGGTGAACCGTTGACTTCAGACGAAAGCTGTGTTGTGATTGGCTGGGCCAGGTGGGCTGTGATTAGTCAGGTCCTCCCGTTTTCAAGTGAGGCGGCAGGTAAATTGAAGAACGGTTTGGAATGGTTTGGAGGGCTAACTGAGGTGTTTTGAGGAGGTTATTTAGGGGTGACTCGTCCATTCTCGGTTTGTTGATTCTTGGTTTTCTGGTCTTCTGCTTAGGTGGTCACACTTGTCGAGTGGCTATTTTGCATGGGATGACTTCTTGTTTTGTTTTGAGGCCGGTCATCTCACCCAATTCGTCATAAAAAAAGTTGCGACCTCGCGATTTATTGGTATATGATCTGGTAGTGGGAGAAGTTCCTATGGGTGTCAGTCCTTGTAGGGTAAGGAACCATAGTGTGGTGGGAACGTCTGCAGGTGTTTTGTTGTCCATTGTGATGTGAATATACCAGTCTTCTTCAGCTTTCCTGGCTATTTGTAAGAGTTCGCTGGGCGTTTTTATGACCTCGAACTTGGCCTCGTTGATGAAGGCCACTTTGTTGATTTTCATCTTGGTTGTTGGTGCAGGGGAAGGTGCTGCCGAAGGTGTCGGTGTGGACCGGTAGTGCTTGGTGTGGCAGGAGGTAGGTAGCTGGCTGACCAGCTGTTGTATGGGGCTGGAGAATGAGTACTGAGGACCTCTGAGGCAGCTGGAGGAGGTAATGTGCTGGTCGCACTAACAGGTGGAGGTGTGGCTGGTGATCCTCTGGTGGGTTGTTGTTGTTGTTGTTGTTGTTGTTGTTGTTCCCCAAGATGCCTGGCCGAACAGCCCCAAGTCCCCGAGCAAGGCCAAGGCCATAACTGAGCGCCCCCACAGAACCCTCCCTGCCGACCACAATAAAGCCTGGGTGACCAAAGCCACTATATGGCGGGGAGCTGAGGAGGGTGCGGAAACGCCCAGGAAACCAAAGCCCCACCCAGGGCCCTGTGCCCCTCAGCAATTATGAATAGAATGTTAAGGGGCAAAGGAAAAATGTGACGCTTTGGCTTCCAATCTTGGTAGATTGGTCTCTCCACGGAAGAGATGCCGTCACTTGAGATCTAGAAAATATATAAGTAAAAGGATCAGTCAGAGTAAGCTATGGGTATGGCAGAGATCACTCAGTTCTCATTCTGATAGACCAGCCCATCACCACATGACTAGAACCCAATCCTCTCAGCATCAGCTAGGAAAGGCCCTAGAAAGACGCCTTTGGCGGGGGGATAGCTCCCCTATTTCAACCCCTTTCGGGGTTGGGCACCCGCCCTCTGGTGGGTTGCAGTACTGCTTTGCGGAGGTAGGTTGGCTGGAAGGTGGGCGCCCATCGTTGAGGTGGAATCACACGTCGGCCATATCTTGTACATGTAGGATTAGACCGAGTAGGGATTAGAGAAGGTTAATTGACATGAGATTTTGGGGATGGGAAGGAAGCTGAGCTAGGTGAAAGAGGTGGCCTATTAAATTTGTTTGGAGTAGGCCGAATTAATGGGGAAGAATGAGTGCTAGTTGTAGGGAGAGGAGTGTGTCTGGATAGAAGAGGGATAGGTCGAGAAGTTGGTTTGTGTGCAATACGAGAACTTGTGGTTAGAAATTTCAGTTTTGATGCGTAGGACGGTTTTTGTGTTACCCTTGACATTAAAGGAATAGGTAAAGTTAGTGGAAGTGGTGATGGAGGGGAAGGAGAAGAAGTAGTAGTAGGTTGAGTGCTAGGAGGAATGTTAGTTATTATAGATGTTGTAGGCTGAGTGCCGAAAGATTCAGAATATGAAGGCAAAGTGACAGATGGAGAGGGTTGGACAGGTATAGATACGGAGGTGATAGACGGTTGAGTAGGAAGGTTGGGTGGGGCAGAAACAGTGTGAGCAGGCAATGTGGGTATGGGAATGTGCACGAGAGGTGAAGGAAGGGGTGTGGGTGTGTGAGATAGGTGTTGAGGAATAGGTGAGTGAGTTTTAGGTAAATTGTTCATATTGATAGGAGGTTTTTGTCGGCGTGATGGAGAGACAGGTAAAAGTAGCTCAGGAAGGGTGGGCTCTGTGGATCCTAGGTTGTGATATTAGTTGCAGGCAACATGTCATTCTGATCAGGATTAGCAAGCATTACGTTATTGTCATTGATAGGCTGAAATCTACGTACATGCCCGTTACGATACGTGGGTGACTCACCAAAATAATTAATGGTAACCTGGAAACAGTTAGGTACAGCTAAAACCTCGAAAGGACCCTTGAATCTTGGCTTTAATTTGGATGGAACTGGTAGGTGTACAACCATGACGAGATCGCCAATCCAATGTGGGCTGGCTTTCGGTGTTTCATCCGGTTGTAGGTCTTGTACGTATTGGATCTGTCGTAGACGGTTCTTGAGGTGGACAAGAGACTGGTCGACGTTGGAGGTGGGCTCATACGGGGCAGCTAGATGACGGAGGGGAAGAAGTAGAGGGGTTACTCCAAATACTCACTCGTGAGGTGAAATTCCGTCTTCTCTTGGGCAGGTGTTGATTCCCCATTGCACAATTTTTATTTGACTGGACCAATCCTTGGAATCAATTTGTTGCAGTCTGGTCCGGATTTGGTTTGCAATGGTTCGGTGGCTCCTTTCACAGATGGAGTTCCCTTGAGGCCAGTAAGGAGAAGAATGGCTGATCTTGAACCCACACATTAATGAGAGTTGTGACCAGATATGGCTAGTAAATTCGGGGGCGTTGTCAGAATGAATGGCTTCAGGTAAGCCAAAATAAGGGAAGACATGTTGAATGAGAGCTTCTGCAACATAAATGGCTGACTGTTCTTTGGCTGGACAGGCAATGACATATTTGGAATAGGTATCGACAAAAGTGATGATATACCTATTTCCATGGCTATTTTCAAGTGGGCCTAAGACATCGACTGCTAGTAATTGCCAAGGCTTGGTTGCAATGAGTTTACCTGAAGGGCCAGCTGTTCGGGTTCTATCCTTTCCCAAAGTGCATGCTTTGCAGGATTCGGTCATTCTTTTCGCAGTTACATATGGAGATGGAGTCCACTACACTTGCTGGAAGGTGGTGATTAGTCATATTTGTGCAAGGTGGATGCCATTATCCATGTGACTAGATTCCATGGTTGACAAGGCGTTTTGAGGGGTGACTACAATTTGTCCTTCTAAAGTAAACAGATTGTCGCCTCGTCTGGTGAGCTGATTAAAGATTTTCCTGGGCATCCAATCGGGTTTCTGTTTTTGTTGATATTGCAACAATAATTCTTGCTGGTTGTTGTCTAACGAGTCTTGGTGGTGGATTGGGAAAATAGTGTAGGGTGAATCATCTTGAGTAGAGGTAGTGGTGGTGGGTAAGGGAAGGCGAGAGAGAGCATCAGCATTTGTGTGTAGTTTCCTGGACGGTACACGATATCCATATCGAATTTTTCCAGGGATTACCTCCATCAAACAGTCAGAGCATTTTTCGTGTCAGACTTTCTGAGCCATTGAAGGGCGTGGTGATCGGTGATGACGGTGACTTTGACTCCGGCCAGGTAGGCCTTGAAGTGCTGTAGCGCCCAAATCATTCCTAGGCATTCTCGCTTCGTGACGGGGTAATTAATTTCTGCTGGGTTCAGGGTTCGACTTGCACATGCAATGATGTGTTCCTTTCCGTCTCTGGTTTGACCTAATATAGCACCAATTCCAAATTGGGACACATCCATGTATAACCGGAATGGCTTAGTGTAGTCAGGGAAAGAGACCACGGGGGATGCAACTAGCTTATCTTTGAGACTGTTGAAGGCTTGTATTCTGGAATCAGTCCATATGAAGGGTTCTTCTTTTTTAGTTAAATCATGAAGGGGTTTGGCAATGGTAGCGAAGTTTTTCACGAAACGTCTATAATATGACGCAAGGCCTAAGAAGGCACGTACACCTTTTACGTTAGTGGGAGGAGTGATTTTACTTATGGCTTCTAGTTTGCCGGGGTCTGGGGCAATACCCTTTTCGGATACCACATGACCCAATAAGTTTACTTGATTTTGTGCTAAGGTACACTTGGATGGTTTCAGCTTCAAATTTGCATCCCGGATCCTCTGAAAAACTTGTTTGAGGCGTTGTAGGTGTTCGGCCCAGGTAGTGCCAAACACAATTATAATATCATCTAGATCTATCTATCTATCTATATGCTCAGGCCCAATCCCCATTTTGGGGGTAGCCGACTCAAGACAGAGGCTAAACAATTCTCCCATCTTAGCCCTTGCAACACTGACTCCATTAATCTGGAGAATGTGGCTGGTCCATTGCAGAGTCCAAACGAAAGGACTGTGAATTCATACAACCTCCCTTGACTGGTGGAGAAAGCTGTTTTTTGTTGGTGTTCTGGTAACACAGGCACTTGCCAGTAACCAGCTTGCAGGTCGAGAGTGGTGAACCATTTGGCACCTAGTAGGGAATCAAGGGAGTCATCGATTCTCAGCAGAGGGGTGGCGTCCTTGATGGTGACGTCATTCAGTTGCCTATAGTCAATGCAAAATCGTGTAGATCCATCCTTTTTCCGAACTAAAACTACCGGAGAAGACCAGGGGTTGGTAGAAGGTTTTATTACTCCGGTGGCAAGCATATCAGTAACCTGTTTTTCTTCTTCCTGTCTTTGGATGGGGTTCTTTCTTTGGAGGGGTTGTTAGATGGGGTAGACCACTGTCTGAATGGGGTGATGTACGATTTGGGTTTTTCCCATATCTGGATTGGATGTGGCAAAAATATCTTTATAGGAAATAAGAAGATTTCTGAGGTCAGTTTGTTGATTGTGGGTAAGAGTAGTAGGTATGTCAGGATGGGGGTTCTTATTAGGGGGGGGGGGGGGGAGGAAGAATCAGTAGGGACAGAAAGTTCATCAGAGTACATTTCGAGCTCGCCAATAGCTAAGCCTTTGGGTAATCTGACGGGCTTATCAGAAATGTTTGCAATTTTTATTCAGTGAAGGTGATGTGGTAGCAAACTAGGGGCGGTCAGGCATGCCCCATTGAAAGGGCTTTGGAGGTGTGGGGTCACAAGGACATTTCCTTGCAGTGTTGGTACAATGGGAATCCATTTCTCATGATGAAAGGGAATAGTAATGGAATTAGATGTTATGGCGGGAGAAATGACATTACAGGGATGTTGGATGTGGTTTAGGTCAGTTTTGGGTTTTTCAGTGGCACTCTGACAAAGTGTTGGCAAAGGAATTGACTTTAGCTGATTAAGGCTAGTTATGGGAGGGGAGGGTTTTTTGTTTGTTCAGGTTTGGACGGAGGGTCATACGACGTCCTGTACCTACAATTTATTGAGGCACTTAAGGAGATTAATAAATCAAGCCCCAGATATCCGTCATACTTGGCTTCACTGGGATTGTAAATCACAAAAGAGTGGTGAACTCTGTGATTAGGATGAGGGGTGTTAACATAGAGGGGACGTGACTGACCCAGGTTGGGAATAACCTGGTGATTTGCACTGATTAATATTATGGAAGAGGACTGAATTTCGCCGAAAGCATGTTGATGCTTACGGAAAAAGGGAAGGAAAAGACGAGATCGGGAAGCCCCCGTGTTGATCAAGAGTCGAACTTTCACCCCATTCAGATGGTACACCGGAAGTCCTCCCTCCGATGCTCCGTCATGAGCACCCGCCATGGTTACGACGATTTGTTTGGGGGGGCACTCTAAAAATCCAACGATTCCGGCTGGATTGGCTCCGGCTGTTATGATGGTTGTTCAAGTTCTCCTTCGGTGTCTCCTTCGTCTATTCCTGAAGTTCCATCTTCTATCATTGCTGAGATCTGGCGTGGGTTGATCCATGGGATTTGTGCCCACCAACTTGGGGTCCGGGTCCTCTTCCGGGTTAGTTCGCCGAAGGATCTCTTCAGCGACCAGAGCATACAGGATCCGGTGCAGGGTTTCCAGTCTGCTGGTCGTATCCTTGCCCATTCCTCAGCCTTATATGACGGCCGAGGAGCTGTAGGGCTGCGAGGAGAGGAGGGACCGGAAGTGGGGTGGGTAGTGACCTTTCTTATCACTGCTATTTTGTTGGTGGTGCTTGGCTGTGTTTGTTCCCTGGCTGGCCGTAACACCATGATCCTCCTTATCACTGGAAGATCAGTGTCATAGTTGGTTGGTTCAACTATAGAGAAGTGATCTGTCACGGGATCAGGTAATATCCTGACCAGTGCCTTGAAGATAGTTTTCTTTCTCTGGGCGGCTGTTTCGTCAGGGAAAGCAGTCAATGCTAACTGCTGCAATTTATCTATGGTTCCATCCAAATCGCCTGAATACACGACTTGATGCAACTGTTTATCTGCAATAGTTTGTCCTAATACGGGACTGATAGCTGATCTGACATATACCTCGAACTGTGCCCAGGTTAACCCCGGCATATTGTCATGCACGTATCCCGATACCTTTGTTGCATATTTCCCAAATTTAACTACAATAGTGTAAATCTTGGAAGCGTCCTCGTTTCCGAACATAATGTCCAGGACCGGTTTGACTATTTCCAGGTACGTGTGTATATCATAGTCCTTGGGTTTAAAAGCCGGGATATCAAGAGATCTACGTGCTGCTGCCATGATGAATACTGTAACACCAATTGAATACCACAAACAAAATTTTACAGTAAGAATACTCGTGCTGGTATGCCGTATCAAGACACCGCTGCCGCCAGTGTTATGTCGGGTTATAATAATTTACAATCTGTTATATAATCTTTATAACGATCCAATTATGGACTGATAGACCTTGATAAAACTTGACAGGGTCATCCCGAGCGTATTCTTAATCAATGCAAAGGGTATTCAATAGGGTACTACAGAACTCAATAACACAAACATGAACATAATTATAAATGGTTTATTATAATAAGGGTACCAGTGGGGACGAAATGGATCGTCTAATAATAATGGTATCTATCTTCAGGTTACGAATATAGTTACGTAATCCTGGGTGCCTTCTGAATCACAATAATAGTAATATTACAATCAAGAGACTGGGTTGCATAGATACAGGAACGGCTCAATAGTGAGAGTCCTGGATAATTTATACAAATGGCAAAATATACAACAATGGTAAAACAAGCGAAGAATAAATATAAGCCCTCAACACAATAATCAATGAGGGTCAAGTGTCTTCCGTGAATAAAATAATAAAGTAACTCAGTAAGGGAAATACCCGATAAGAGAAATGGGGAGAATTGAATTAAATAAATAGACACAGGGTAGCGGGTGAGTCACATGGTACGTCAAGGTGGGTTGGAACTAGACCGCGTATACTAAAGTGACCTCAGGTAAAGGTAAGCGAGTCAGGTCATTCGTTGGACTGCAGTGGTGAGAAATTAGTTTTAAGTTAATGCAACTATACTTAATTACTTATATTATAAGTTCAATGTCAAATTCACTGGTGGCAGAGGAATAAGTTATTTAATTCGCATCAAGTGACGTTCACGAAATCTCGAAAGTATAAGTTTTTATTTTACCTAATATTCTCGCTAAATGATCGTATGCAATGGTAACGAATCAAGCATAGGAATTCTTAGTTGACCAGTACGATATAATAAATATAAGTTAAAATCATTAAATGACACAAGTCAAAAATGGAGACAGATAGGCGTAGCTCAACAAGGGTAATTAAATCTGCTCGAAATAGGGAAGTACAAGTGAGAATGTACGAAAGGAATTACTATAATATGAATTAGTAATTAACTGGGCGCATATGACGAAGTTATGCTCAGTAATACTTATAGCAGTATTAGATTAGGATTCTGAACTTGTTAACAGAAACTATATAGATAATTTACACGAAAGGAATGAAGTGTAATTGAATGTTGTATAATCAAGTAATTAGAAACTATGCAGTCGAGAATTCCTACGCTTGAAGAATCGAATATCACTTACATCATTAATCAAATGAACGGAAATAGTAGCTCATAAAATAATTACTAAACGATTTAAGGAACAAGCGTAAATATCAAGTTCGAAGGTTAAGTGGGGTAAATGGAATAAACTGGATATTTCTCGTGAGGAAATAGAGCGCAGGTTCTGGGTAGATATGTATAGATGAAGGAATTAATTCACAGAATACACTGCGACTTCAACTCACAAAATACATTACAGAATAAATATAACTAGAAAATCTGCGAGCGAGTAGTGAATTAGAATAATTAACACGGGTATGTAACGTAAGCGTAAGATGTAAAAATACAAGGCAGAGTTAACACGATACAAACTGAATACAAAGTTAACACAGATACATTGTATCCTACCCAGAAGAGGAGTTCCCAAGGAATGGACATCCAGGGCGATTGGTGTCAATTGCCGTTTGGAGAAATATTGCAAAGAAAAAGCAATACCATTCATTGATAACTGGGATAGTTTCTATGGGAGAGATGGGATGTACGCAAGGGATGGGGTTCATCTTTCACGGTTAGGGGTTTCTACATTAGCTAGTTCTTTAGATAGGGTGGTTGTGGGGTTTTGAACAGAAATATTGAGAGTGTAAATGAGAGGTTAAATGGAACAATTTTAGCGTCAGGCGAAAGCGATAAGGATATTCAGTCTCATGCTAAAAATGATGACTATAATGCAAATGATAGTAGTGATGGTGCAACGGAAGATGGAAATGTCGCTAAAAACAAAGGTAAATTAGGTATAAAGAAAAGAAGTAAATTGAGAGTATATTACACAAACTGTAGGAGTCTATGTAACAAAATGAACGAACTTAGAGCCCTTGTTAGCAAAGAAAATATAGACATAATAGCGCTAACTGAAACGTGGATTAATACAGAAACCAGGCATTTTTTAGCAGAATTTGATATATATATATTTGTTTAAATATGACCGAACAAGTAAGAGGGGTGGCGGTATAGCAGTGTTTGTCAGGAGTACATTAAAAAGCTGTATTAAATCAGGTATTAGACTAAATAACGATAATGAAAGTGTTTGGGTAGAGGTTAACGAAGGTAGTGAGACCATAGTTATTGGAGTTATGTATAGACCGCCAAATATGAGTAGAAATGACGGAACGTCATTATGGGAGGAAATTAAAATGGCATCAAGGTTTAGCAATGTGTGCATTATGGGGGATTTTAATTTTCCGAATATAGATTGGCAGCATCAAATAGGAGACTCTGATTCTGAGGAGTTTATAGAGGTAGTACAAGATAGTTTTTTATTTCAATTCATAGATAAGCCGACTAGAGGTAATAATATTCTCGATTTAGTTTTCAGTAACAATGAACATATGGTAAATAATGTAGAGATAGGGGACCACCTAGGAAATAGTGACCACAATTCTGTGTATTTTAATATACAATGGAAAGGTAATACCAGAGAGAATACAACATTAATACCTGACTTTAGAAAAGCCAATTATGGTGGGTTAACCCGGGAGCTGCGGGAAGACTCTCCTGAGTAAGTAAAATTAAAAATCAACTTTTGACATCGAAAAAAAAAAAAAAAATATTTTTATTTTTAATTTTTTTATTTTTTTTTGGCCCCTGGGCCATGCAAAATCTCAGTCCTCTACCTCCCCTCCTTCCCCACTTTCCTCCTATCCCTCAGTTATCACCTATTTTCCCTATTATTCCCTTATTCTGAGGTATATTTTCGTGCTAACATTAGCGAGTTGCAAGCAGGGTGTTGTCATCACTGATAGCAATCGAGTGCAAGAGAGAGAGAGAGAGTATCGATCGACTGTGTCGCAGAGGCCTTGGGGAAAATTGGCGGGAAGGTAGCTTGCCTCACCCATACATTATACAACTCGCGGGCTATATCTCCGATTTTGACCATCCAAACGCTGTTTTCACTAGTTTTATTGTTGTTTCAGGTTAATACCTTTATAATCAACCCATAATAGGCGCATATGGATAATTATTAATGCTATTAATGGTACAATGAATATTTTAGTGACGAAAAACCTCAAATACGTCAGCACTTCAGAGGTTAAGAAGAGCCCTATTAGCGGACCCTATGGTCAAAAAATTAAGTCGATCCAGGTGTCCAAATGAGTGTACCCCTTCTCAGGCACCTGTCATCTTAAGTCAGGAAGAGACGTCAACCTTGGTAGATACATACGATAATTTTATCAAGTCAGTATTCAATGCACAAAATAAATACATCCCCAAAAGAAAATTTAGATCAACACAGAACCAACCCTAATGGATGAATAATAGACTATTAGATCTTCTAGGACAAAAGAGAGGAATATATAGAAAAATTAGAAAAGGCGAAATTCACCTACTTGCTTACTATCAGAATCTATCAAGACAGGTAAAAAAGGATATTAGGAAAGAAAAAAGAAATTATGAAATTAAGGTTGCCAATGACTCAAAAAATAATCCTAAAGCTTTTTACCAACTATATAAATCCAAGGTTAGAGATGTAATTGGTCCCCTTAAAACTTCGACAGGAGAAATGACAGAAAATGATTTAGAAATGTGCAGTACATTAAATAGTCAATTTCTTTCCGTTTTCACTAATGAAAATTTGGCACAGTTTCCAGAAGTCCGTAAGGTATATAGCGATAGTATAGAAAATAGGTTAAGTACGGTTACTATAAGTAGAAATGATGTGCTTAAGGAAATTGACAGACTGAAACCTCATAAATCGCCTGGTCCTGATGAGGTATATGCTAGAGTATTAAAAGAATGTCGGGATGAGTTAAGTTACCCATTAACATTTTTATTTAACAAGTCATTGGAGACAGGTATAGTTCCAGAAGCTTGGAAGCTTGCAAACGTAGTTCCGATCTTCAAAAAAGGTGACAAATCAATAGCATCCAATTACCGTCCCATTAGTCTTACATCAATCATAGGAAAGCTACTAGAGTCAATTATTGCTAGTAAAATTAGAAACCACTTAGATACATTTAATTTAATAAATTATTCTCAGCATGGATTCACTCAGGGACGTTCTTGCCTTACTAATTTGCTTAGTTTTTTCTCAGAGGTATATGAAGCAGTAGATAATGACAAGTCATATGATATAATATATTTAGATTTCAGTAAAGCTTTCGACAGAGTCCCCCATGAGAGATTGATGAGAAAGGTTGAGGCGCATGGAATAGGTGGGGCGTTGTTGGGATGGATTAGGTCATGGCAAATTGGTAGGAAGCAGAGAGTCAGCATAAATGGTGCGAAGTCAGAATGGGGAGCAGTCAAAAGTGGTGTCCCCCAGGGATCTGTATTAGGTCCCCTGTTGTTTGTTATATACATAAATGACCTAGATTTAGGTATAACTAGTAGGATAAGTAAATTTGCAGACGATACCAAAATGGGAGAACAATTGATTCAGATAGAGATATAGAGTGCCTCCAAAGGGATCTAGATACCTTACACGAATGGTCAGTAAATTGGCAGATGAAGTTTAACATTGACAAATGCAAGGTATTAAAGATAGGGAAGATGCATACAAATGTTAAATATAAACTAGCTAATGTGGAATTAGAAAACTCGAATTGTGAGAAAGATCTAGGTGTGTTTGTTAGCAATGATTTGAAGCCTAGACAACAGTGTATAAGCGTTCGAAACAAGGCAAACAAGATTCTCGGGTTCATCTCAAGGAGTGTGAGTAACAGAACTGCTGATGTTATCTTAAAACTTTACTTGTCATTAGTGAGACCCCATATGGATTATGCTGTTCAATTTTGGTGTCCTTATTACAGAATGGACATAGATTCATTGGAGAGAGTACAACGTAGAATGACAAAAATGATCCATAATATTAGAAATCTTCCGTATAAAGAAAGGTTGAAGAAATTAGGCTTACATTCGTTAGAGAGACGCAGAGTTAGAGGGGATATGATAGAGGTGTTCAAGTGGGTTAGTGGGATTAACAAAGGGGACATGACAAATGTACTAAAGCTCAGTGATAGCGAAAGAACTCGTACCAATGGTTTCAAATTAGATAAATTTCGTTTCAGAAAAGATATAGGCAAATATTGGTTTGGTAACAGAGTTGTAGATGGGTGGAATGGACTACCAAGTGCTATAGTGGGATTAAAAACGATAGGGAGCTTTAAGATAAAATTGGATAAGCATATGGACGAGAAGGGTTGGGTGTGAAGGGGGATCAGCAGGGTTGGGCCAATCAGCGCTCTGCAGACCCCCGTAATCCTGCGTTAATCTCTAACCGTTTTGGTAAGATGATCCTCAGGGTATTAGAGTGTTGAGCCTATAATTGGGCTTTGTAATTGGGATTGTGTGGGACAGGGATCTGCCTTGTTTAGGCCAATCGGCTTTCTGCAGACTCCCATTTTCTTATGTTCTTATGTTCTTATGTTCTTATAATTGGGCTTTGTAATTGGGGTTGTGTGGGACAGGGATCTGCCTTGCTTGGGCCAATCGGCTTTCTGCAGACTCCCATTTTCTTATGTTCTTATGTTCTTATAAGATCAAGAGTTCAGAAGGATTAATTAATTACGCACGTACAGGATCTAGGGCACAGATCACAGAGTAAATTCACGCAACACGTTTCACATATTTTACATAGAATACCTCACAACAATAACACAAACAAAAGATACACAGGGACACTTATGTTAATTTGGAGGGCAGGGTCGACCTTCTAGGACAAGAATAAAGGAAACAGAATTTAGAATTACCTGAATATATAAAGATGATGATGTGTTATGAATTAGTTATTTTTGTTAGCAGCGGCACCAGCCGAAGAGTTATTATATAGGATCTGATAGGAGAGATTAAAGATTAAAAGAGTAAAAGTAAAGAGGGGAGGGAAAGAATACTTGTGTTAATAAATGAGGCAACCAGTAAGTTAAAGAGGGAAACAGTTGTTTAGTTGCCAAATAGATTAAAGATTAAAAGAGTAAAAGTAAAGAGGGGAGGGAAAGAATACTTTTGTTAATAAATGAGGCAATCAGTAAGTTAAAGAGGGAAACAGTTGTTTAGTTGCCTAATAGATTAGCTATAACTAGGGAAGGACACTAGTCCATATGAATCATTCATTAAGTTGTGTAAAAAGGAAACTGTGAAGGACACTAGTCCAATGTGAGTTGCGCTATTATTAAGTCTAAGAGAGTTATTCCGTGTATGCGGCTGATGCACGGTTCATGTTTAGTTAGTACGATAATTGATTAAGGTGGAAGGTAACCTAGCGAGTTGGTAACAGGGTTACTTGAGGGTAAATTCCGAAGGGGTAATTGAGATCAAGATTGTAAACCCATATGGTGGAGTAACTGGGTGACGGAATCAAATTGTGTAATTGAGATAAAGATTGTAAACCTAGATTGTGAAGTAACTGGGTGACGGAACCCAATAGTGTTATTGAGATAAAGATTGTAAACCTAGATTGTGAAGTAACTGGGTGACGGAACCCAATAGTGTTATTGAGATAAAGATTGTAAACCTAGATTGTGAAGTAACTGGGTGGCGGAACCCATATTATATGTGAGAGAGACCTTGTAATCTCATTCGGTAATTTGTACGATTTTATGTCATTGTGGAGGTACTTGAGTAGTAACGACGGTTGTGTCAAAGGAGTAAATAGATTCTATGTATTGAGACAATAGATTATATAATTATGTTATAGCCTTGGTATTGAGAAAGGATACAGAAGGCTCAGTAAACGTGGGAAAACCTAAAGAGTAGAGGAAAGAATAACATTTTTGTTTTAGTTAAGTACAGAGCAAATGGTTCATTAGGCCCTGGTCTCAATAAAAGACACAGCAGGGTTTTGATTTATTTATTTAGGATTAATCACTAATTACGGGTCGTAGGATCGAAGCCGACTTGAGTCAATACCTGAATAGCGGGGATTCAGTTAGGGAGTAACAGGAACTTTAGGGGTCCAGAGTACCACCTAGCATGAATCGACGTAATATTCAATCTGTGTCTTGAACTCATCTCGGCCCGAGCCAAGAACCTATTATTAGAGTAGTTAGGAAGTCTGTTAAATAAAGTATAATAATAATAATAATAATAATAATAATAATAATAATAAACGGTTTATTAAAAATGGCAGCCTTATGAGCTGAAAATACACATTTTACAATTAGTGGATGAACATGAGATGTACAGATATGAAAATGGTAAGCTCAGTTTACAATGGGTGAGTATAATATACTTTGCATTAAAACAAGAAATTAATACAATAATTATGCTAGTGCAAAATACAAATTATCATAAATTAACCATGAGAGTAAGTGATTTACAGTACATATACAGTACACATTTATTTTACTCATATATATACAGAACATACATATATACGCATACGTACACACATAAATACGCATATATATACATTGATAAATATAAGAACATAAGAACATGCAGTAAGTGTACAAAAACGCTCACGTATGCAAACAAACATACATACATCCAAAAACTGTTCTGGTAGGGTCAGGTGAGGCTAATAATGGGAGTTAAATCCTTGGGAGAGATTAAATGAGGGAATTGGAAAAGGGTTAATGGCGCAACGGACTGTAGGTCAGGTAAAGCCAATTAGAATGGAATGTCAAACATCGGAAGAGATCAAATGAGGAGTTTGAAAAGGGTTAAGGCGAAATGGCCTACGGGTCCGTACAGGTAGGGTCAGGTAAAGCCTACTACAATGGGAGGTAATCCTCGGTAGAGAACAAAAGAAGAATATAAAACAAGGAGAGACAGCTGGGAGGAATTATAGTATATGGGACATTCTTCAGTGTAGGTGTGTGTGTGTGTGTGTGTGTGTGTGTGTGTGTGTGTGTGTTTGTTTGTTTGTGTGTGTGTGTGTGATAGAATACTCAGCCGGGCTCGAGCCTCGAACCACAAATAGTATTCACTATAGACACATACATATATAGATAATTAACGCATACATACATATACATATACGCACACATACATACACATATACTGTACATACATAAATGCACATATACATAATATGTATATGTGCGTATATACACACATATACATAAACAAACTCAAGCAAATACATACATATATTCTAATACACACACGCACACACACTTATGCATACATTATTAAAGGAGGGCGTGTATATATGGTGTGTCAGGCCGGCATTACACATTATTAATAATATTTACAATGGTTGGGATAGGACTATTTTTGTATCTGTCAGTTCTTGCCATTATTGGTTGGAGTGTGTTGAAGTGTCGAGCTGCACGTGTTGGTCTAGGGGCGTCTGGTGGAAGTAAGTTTCTGTGTCGTGGGTGAACAAGTAGCTTAGATGCAAACTGCTTGAGTGTGTTGTAGTGGTGGGTTGAAAGTGCAGGTATGCCAAGGGTGGTGAGAGCTTCCTCGTACCCTGGGTATGTGCCACCCAGGATGATCCTGCATGACCTCCTCTGCACTCTCTCCAATTGACGTTGTTGTGTCAGGGTTAGAGAGGAGGACCAGGCGGGAGAGGCGTAGGTGAGCTTAGGGAGTATGAAGATGTTATATATACTCTTCAGCTCATTCTCCGGCGCCCCCAGGGATCTCAGCCGCCTTAGCATAAACAACTTGTATGTGGCGGTCCTGACTGTGGTAGACACATGTTTCTTCCAGTTCAGCTTGTTGTCCACAGTGATTCCGAGGAGTTTGGTGGACTCAACAAGCTGAAGGGGATGAGGACCAATTGTGACAGTGGGTGGAGGAAGGTCGGTAACGGAGGTGTTGATGTGCATGATCACTGTCTTGTCATGATTGATGGTCACATGATTGACTGTGGTCCAGGCTTGAAGACGGTCGAGGATGTCTTGTATGGGGTCATAGTTAGGGGAGGTGTTATCGACAGTAATGCCGACTGTCGAGTCGTCCACGTACTTCCAGTGGAATGGAGTGTCCTTTAGGGCATCATTAATCAAGATGAGGAACAATAGAGGCCCCATCTTTGTACCCTGTGGGACTCCACATGTGATGTCTAGGAAGGTGGAGATGAAGCCTTGATATCGCACTGCTTGCCGTCTGTCACTAAGGAAGTCGGTCAACCACGCAACCAGGGTAGGATGTAGCCCCAACTTTATGGCCTTGTTGATGATGATGGTGTGGTCAACAAGGTCAAATGCTTTCCTAAAGTCAATAAAGGCAAGAGCGAGGGAAGTCTTTCTCTTCTCAAGATTTGTGTAAATATAATCTAGGAAGCTAATAAGACAGTGAGTGGTGGAGGAGGTTTTTACGTTGCCAAACTGTTGGGGATCTATTAAGTGCGAACTTCTAAATGACTGTCGAGTTATCCCCCGTAGTAGTAGCATAACTGATTTAGAATTAATTACTACATTTTGGTGGCAAGTGGTGGGATTCGACAAATCATTTGGATTGAGAATAATTATCTAACAGAACAGATAGGATGACGGGCATGTTACCATTCAGATTATGGGAAGAGGGGAAGGAAGAAATCAAGCTTTGGATTGAGCAGTTAGAATGTCAGTTCACACTACTTGACGTAGGGGAAAATGGGAAGAAAATCGCCTATGGAAAGGCACACTTAGGTAAGGCCCTGAATGATGTAAGAGTACGTCTGGAAGGATTAGTATCGTGGGCCGAAGTCAGGAGCGCCTTAATCGAAGAATTTGGCTGAGAGACTTCCATCAGAAAAGCCAGAGACAAACTGAAGAGTTTGAAACTTGATGGCCAAAATGTGAGAGCCCTGAAGAGGGAAATCACTAAGAATGTGAAACTAGCGTATCCCCATATGAACCAAGAGAGCCAGGAAACTGAGATTAGGGAGATCATGATCCAAGCCTGCCCGGTAGAAGTTAGGAAACACTGCATCATTCAGTAGGTTAACACTACCAAGGAATTGATGGAGGTCATTAAAAAGATTCTGGAGGCTAGAGAAGTTAAAGAGGAAAAAAACAAAAAGGGGAAGAGGAGAACCCAAAGAAAGGGTATCCGAAAGCTCTGATTCGATGCTTCACTTGTAGACAGACCGGACACCTAGCTAGGAACTGTACCAACAGTCCACAAGCCCCAACCCCTAGATTTGACCCCAGACTCGCACTCCCAAACGATCGACCTCTACCCAGGGGAACCGCTCCGGACCGGAGAGGAATGCTTCCGGTAGAATATCGGGAGACAGAAACCCAGCCAAGAGTTACGATGCCGGAAGAGAAAGAAAAATTTCTGCGAAACTTCACATAGAAGGGCGGTATAGTGAGGTCAAAATCTTAGAGACAAATGCTTTGTGAAACTGTAGTCATAAATGGGAAAGCAGCGAACATATTGATTGATACGGGGGCTCACCGAAGTTGTCTCCTTGAGAATTTCGTAAAACAAAATCAGCGAGAAATGGGCCCATTAAATCAAACCAGTATTCAGTTGTCAGGAGCCGGGGGTCAACCACTGACATTCCTAGGAAAAACTAACACGGCGATAGTGCAGTGGAAGGGAATTACCTTCACCACCGATTGTTGTGTTTTATCGGGAAAAGCCAGTAGTGGAGCCGATGGGTATCTGGGGATAGATCTCATGAGCCAGTTGGGAGTAACTATTCAGTGTGGGCCGAAAGACACAACGACCTCTCTTCAACCTCAAATAGTAGCTACCGTAGGAAAACTATCGATCCCTCCTAGATCTTGGAAAATGATAGAGATTCCCCAAAAACCCAGGCATGACTGCCGGGATTTTTTAACCTAACGCACAGAATGGGGTGAGAATATCTCCCACCTTCAATACTGCCGACCAGAGGAAACTAGTCTTAGCTAATTTCGGTAAGGACACGATTAGTTATCAAAAAGGAAAACTGTTAGGACAAGTCACACCCACTCAACCCACTACTGTTGGAACTGAGGGACCCGTGATCTTACCTGAGATCCGGAAAAATTAACATCAAATCAAGCCAGTACTTACATGAATTGCTCTGGACGTACCGAGATGTGTTTGCTCAAAACGAAGGGGACCACGGATCGGCTCGAACCCGACACACCCATGAGATACACACGCAAAGGCCTCCTATTAGGCAACCCTACCGACGACAAAACCCTATTATGAGACAAAAAGAAAAGGAACAAGTTGAGGACATGATTAAACAGGGGATAGTAGTGGAATCATACAGTCCGTGGTCATCTCCGGTAGTCCTATTAAAAAAATAAGATGGGTCTACTCGGTTCTGTGTAGATTATCAAAAATTAAACGATGTCACCATCAAAGACGCGCAGCCTCTACCTCGTATTGACGACTCGTTAGAATCCCTCAATGGGTCGACCTGGTTCTCTACCCTAGATCTCCAGAGTGGATACTGGCAAGTACCAGTTAGGTCCGAGGATCAAGAGAAAACCGCATTTGCCACGAGCGAAGGCAAACTCTACCAGTTTAATGTCTTGCCGTTTGGAGTTTGCAGTGGCACCGCCAGTTTCACTAGAGTCATGGACGAGGTATTGAGGGGATTAACCTGGAAAACTTGTTTGGCGTACTTAGATGATATCATAATCTGTTCCGCTAGTTGGGAAGAACATATTCACCGACTCCAAGAAGTGTTAGAAAGAATCAGGGGGGCAGGACTTAAACTGAAACCTTCCAAATGCCAATTAGGGGCCCTTGAGGTGGCATATCTAGGGCACGTGGTTTCTAGTAAAGGTATTCAACTGGACCCACATAAAGTGAGATCTATTGCCGAAATCTCACCTCCGTCCTCTGTCAAAGAGATTCGACCGTTTCTGGGAATGGCCTCCTACTATCGAAGGTTCATACCTAACTTTTCTAAGATTGCTCGCCCCATGACTCAGAGACTAGAAAAAGGGAGGAGGTTCGACTGGGATCAGAGTTGTCAGGTAGCTTTTGATCACTTGAAGCAAAAATTAACTTCTAACACCGTAGTTTGTCATCCGGATTTCACCAAGCTGTTTCAACTATACACCGATGCTTCTGATGAAGGTCTCGGAGCCGTTCTGGCCCAGAAAGTGGACGGAAAGGAAAGCATAGTGGCCTGTGCTAGCCGGACACAATAAGGGCAAAAAGAATTATAGCGTTACGAAAAAGGAATGTCTAGCTCTAGTGTGGGCTGTACAATATTTCCGTCCGTACCTAGCCGGGGTCCACTTTGAAGTTATTACGGACCACCATAGTTTACAATGGCTCCGAAAAATTAAAACGGAAGACGGACTATTTGTCAGGTGGAAGGGGATTTTGGAAGAGTACTCTTTTGTAGTTAGACATAGACCCGGTAAATTACACACTAATGCCGATGGCTTGTCTCGACTACCGGTAGCACCCGTTCAACCCACTAAACCTCACAGGAAAAAACATGACCCTAGACCAAGGAATAAAGTAAAGTTTTCGGAGGGAGCTTGGAGGAATTCTCAAGATCGGGTTGTACTTGATTATTCAGAGGCAAAACACATGATCCAAATCCTCCACGGACAAAAGGGAATAGGGGCTCATTTGGGACAGTCTAGGGTTCTCCAACAATTCAATGAAAGGTACTGGACCAAGAGGGCCAACTAGATTGTTAAAGAAGTAATTCAAAATTGTTTGGGATGCCAGAGGGGCAAAGATGGAAGGGGACCTAGACAGTTGCCCGGACATATTACCGCTAGTACACCCTGGGCCAAATTATCAGTGGATATTATGGGACCTCTGCCCAGACAGACAAACAAAAGGTACATCTTGACCTGTGTCGACATTTTCTCTAAATACACGGTTGCTTGCGCTATCCCGGACAAGAAAGCTGAAACGGTGGCCAAGGTTATCCGGGAAAAGATAATTATTGTGTATGGCACCCCTGGAGGTATTCTGAGTGACAGGGGAAAAGAATTTAATAATGAGATCTGGCAACACTTGGGAGAAACCTTGGGGTACCAGATACAGCACACCTCCCTGTATTACCCTCAGGGAAATGCTGTCTGTGAAAGGAATCATAGGGTGTTAGCCAACTGTCTTCGGGCTGGTCTGAGCTCACAAGGGGAGAAAATTGTCCGGGGTTGGCCGGAACTTTTGCCTGAAATTGTCTGGGGAATAAATACCACGGTCTGTAGGACTACGGGGTGTTCTACCCATGAGATTATCTTTGGCAACATACCGAAATTGCCTCAAGAACGATTATTGCCCTACCCCCGTTCCTACACGCAGTATTCCCAACCCGAAAAATATTGGAAGGAACAAGGGGAGTGACGACAGCAAGTGCATGATTATATTGCTCGGCAACAGCCTAAGAAAGTTTCTCTAAATAATCCTTATTACCGAGGGGAGTATATTTTGGTTAAGAGACATGACCCCACCCGAGCCGGTAAACTGGAGGAGAAATACGAGGGTCCTTTCAAGGGTTGTCGAGACAAACGGGCCCTATCAAGTATTATACTTACATCATGGAGATATCGTGTCAGTTACTCATATGCGTCATACCAAACGATATGAGGGTAATGTTCCCCCAGAGATGAGCGAGTGGAGTAGCGAGGAAGGGAGTGAAGAGGAAACGGAATTCTGGGTCGACGACCCTGATACTTCCTCAGTTCGAGTCAACGTTAGAGGTCCTACTCCGACTCGGGACTACCTAGAAGATTCTCCACTCTGGTGGTCACTTAGTCGAAAAAACCGAGAGGGTCTTCCTGAGGTTGAGCCAGAAGGAGATATAGGAAGCGAAGAGATCGTATCTAGTGGGGAAGATGATTTCTATGAGCTTACTGAGGAGGAAATGTCTACGGTCCCAGACAGCGAAGTTTCAGTTTCCCCGAGAGATTTAAATAGAACTTTAAGTAGTGAGGAAGAGTGTCCTCAAGACGAGGTAGAACCGCAAGGCGTATCTTTTGACGGCAACCGTCTGAACGGTTCTCCCAAAGCTAAAGTAAAAGACTCCAAAGAAACTCCCTTGCTTAACGTTCCCGATAAGACTTTCGCTAGAGCGACTAAGTTCACGGGCCCCACCGAAACTCTCACTCGTAGTGGTAGAATTAGCCATCCACCAATTAGGTACACGGACAAGGCTATAAATAGGACCCCCGGGGCAAGTGCCTGTCAGTTGCAAGGCACCATGCCTCTCCCCTCTGACCCTCAGTACCGACTCCGTCGACTGGTAGCAATAATCGACGGGCAAGAGCAAAGAATTAATACCACTCGAGCTCTCAAACAGTTTCTCAGCCAACCCGGGGAGGTTTTAATAGCCAAAACAATCGTGGGAAATCAGAATCCTGCACTCCAGTTACATAAATGTCTATGTGAGCATAGTGGACTGGTGGAGTGGCAGCCTGACGGCATAAATATTAGGGGAACAGTGTTGCGGCGATCAGGAGCTCTCCTAAATTCAGTAGGGGGTGATAATGTAGAAACGACATCCGCCAATCACCGCTTTTACTGGCTTGCACGGCCAGTTGATTCTGACAGCTCACGGCTTCAACATGCCACGCCCCGGCCACCAGGCAATCAGCGGCCTCCATTATCGGAGCGCGAAGCTGGACTTCTTATTCCACCTCAAAAGTAACTCTCTTTCTCTGCCCGAAGAGCTCCTTCTGATTATCCCCTAAGTAATACCTCGGTGCCAGCCCTGTACTCCCGTAAGCCACCAAAAGAGGTTTATATTCAACTTCCTGGAACTTACTATGAAGAGGAGAGAGAGGAGATGAAGGAACCAAGAAGTCAGTGCGAGCTGGATGCCATGCGGGTCCCTCAGCCAATGGCAGAGCGAGAGAGCGAGGGCCAGGACTATAAAGGGAGGGGGGGGGGGCGCGTTGCAAAGTCATTCGCCGGGCAGACGGCACTGGGTCCAGATCTCGCAACCTACTTGCTCTCTCGCACTTGGGCACTCACAGGAATTTGGCTCCAGCCTCCCAGCCCTCGCCTTTTGTTCCAGCAGGCACACCCCAGGCCTATCATCAGCTCTTCCCTACTAAGGCAGATACATCCTCAGTATCTGGCCACCTGTTGTTGCATCTCAGGCTTGCATACCACTACAGCCAAGCGATTCCAAGAGGACGACATATAGTAGTGGGAGAGCAAAGATTTCCAGTTGAGATAAAGAAAGAGAGAGACTGCAGAACTGACCCAGTGGCCATCACTTATAAAATTTAATGTGTCCTTCTAGGACAAGACTAAAGGAAAAATAATTTAGACTTACCTGAATATATAAAGATGATGATGTGTTATTAATTAGTTATTTTTGTTAGCAGCGGCACCAGCCGAAGAGTTATTATATAGGATCTGATAGGAGAGATTAAAGATTAAAAGAGTAAAAGTAAAGAGGGGAGGGAAAGAATACTTGTGTTAATAAATGAGGCAACCAGTAAGTTAAAGAGGGAAACAGTTGTTTATTTGCCAAATAGAATAAAGATTAAAAGAGTAAAAGTAAAGAGGGGAGGGAAAGAATACTTTTGTTAATAAATGAGGCAATCAGTAAGTTAAAGAGGGAAACAGTTGCTTAGTTGCCTAATAGATTAGCTATAACTAGGGAAGGACACTAGTCCATATGAATCATTCATTAAGTTGTGTAAAAAGGAAACTGTGAAGAAGGACACTAGTCCAATGTGAGTTGCGTTATTATTAAGTCTAAGAGAGTTATTCCGTGTATGCGGCTGAGGCACGGTTCATCTTTAGTTAGTACGATAATTGATTAAGGTGGAAGGTAACCTAGCGAGTTGGTAACAGGGTTACTTGAGGGTAAATTCAAAAGGGGTAATTGAGATCAAGATTGTAAACTCATATGGTGGAGTAACTGGATGACGGAATCAAATTGTGTAATTGAGATAACAAAATGTCTAACTATATTGTGAAGTAACTGGGTGACGGAACCCAATAGTGTTATTGAGATAAAGATTGTAAACCTAGAGTGTGAAGTAACTGGGTGACGGAACCCAATAGTGTTATTGAGATAAAGATTGTAAACCTAGATTGTGAAGTAACTGGGTGGCGGAACCCATATTATATGTGAGAGAGACCTTGCAATCTCATTCGGTAATTTGTACGATTTTATGTCATTGTGGAGGTACTTGAGTAGTAACGACGGTTGTGTCAAAGGAGTAAATAGATTCCATGTATTGAGACAATAGATTATATATGTTATAGCCTTGGTATTGTGTTATGACCGGCACTACGAAATAAACAAGGGCACTTAACCCGGGAGCTGCAGGGAGACTCATAAGAGTTCCCCCGGCGGACTGCGGGGAGACTCTTAAGAGCAGAGCTTTTGAACGCGTACCAAAACCGCGCATTTATAGCCAGGCGGCTGAAAATTGGTGTGGGTAAAGTACTACATGTCAACTCTCGACACCACCCCGCCAAACGCTCGCCCCGCACTCGTGCAAGCACCACCGCGCCAGTAACCACGCACTAGTCATGGAGCCCACACGTCCCTCACGCTCGCTCCCTGATGACACAACCAGCCCTCCTTCTGGTGGTGTTAGCTGCCGTGGAAGGCAGAGGGTGGCTGCTAAAGACCCTAGCTACCAGTACGACACGCCCTACAGCTCGGAGGACGAAACACCTGCACCCAAAGCACGAAAAACACGTGCAAGCACGAGAAAGGTACAGAGGTCATTGGTGTTTCGGGACACTGCCACCACGACCCAGGCCACTACAACAACCACTACCACCACCACTGCCACCCCTGCCACCCCTGCCACCGGTACCAGCAATGCAGGAGGCCGCCCTAGGGCTGCAGAACCTGCGGGGGCAGGAAAAATTAAAGGCACGGGCGTAGGGAAGAGAACCCGTACGCCAGCCACAGTGCCCCTACCACCACCACCACCACCAGCCGCCCCTGGCCCGGCTGCCCCTGCCGCCCCTGCTGCCCCTGCCACCCCTGCCACCGGTACCAGCGACGCAGGAGGCCGCCCTAGGGCTGCAGAACCTGCGGGGGCAGGAAAAATTAAAGGCACGGGCATAGGGAAGAGAACCCGTACGCCAGCCACAGTGCCCCTACCACCACCACCACCACCACCAGCCGCCCCTGGCCCGGCTGCCCCTGCCGCCCCTGCTGCCCCTGCCGCCCCTGCTGCCCCAGCCGCCCCTGCCCAAGGAACAGGGAAGGGGAAGGGGAAGGGGAAAGGGAGAGGGAAAGCGACTGCTGGCCCTGCTGGCCCTGCTGGCCCTGCCGGCCCTGCTGCCCCTGTTGCCCCTGCTGCCCCTGCCGCCCATGCCGCCCCTGCCCAAGGAACAGAGAGAAGGGCGACAGGCACCACCATCATCTTGCCATCAAGGCCACGCACCACTGCTGTCCCTGCCGCCGCCCCTGCCGCCACCCCTGCCGCCGCCCCTGCCACCGCCTCTGCTGTCCCTGTCCATAAGACTCCCGCACGTGCAAAAGTGACCCGGAAAACTCTGACACCATCAAAGTATGCCGCCCTGCTGTTTGATGGTGATTCGCAGGACATTGGCAGCCCAGGTTTCGACGACGAAGCCCTAGCACGGGACCAAGGGTGGGGGGATTTGGGAGTGGACAGTGGGAGTGAGTCCGACGTCGGTGACGAAAATGAGGAAGGGCATCATCTGTCAAGTGAAGAGGAGGGTGATGATGATGAAGTGCTGTATCGCGACCATGGAAGCGATATTTCAGACGATGAAGCAGACGCAGACGACATTCCGATCCCTGAGCTGCCTTCGTTCGATTGCTCTGACGGGGTCAATTTTGTACCTGACGTGCCCCAGTTCAATCCTGGGACGTCAGGAACAACTGACGACGGGCCCTGTGACGATCAAGCGAACGAAAGCGACTTCTTCCTCGCTTTTTTCGACATGGAGGTAATGACGTACATCGTTGCCCAAACAAACGCCTACTACAGGTGGGTGTTTGGCAGATTTTTTTTTTTTTTTTTTTTTTTTTTTTTCTATATTCCAACTTACTTCCTCTCGGGCATAGGCTGAATGCCTTAACATTCACCGCTTTACAATGAACAGTGAAGCCTGTGAGGTCTTGTTCCAGTCTAGGGAGTGAGACATGTGAAGCACGTAGAGTACAACGAGCACCTGCCATCTTGCCTTCACATGAGGCACGGTGCTCACTCATGGCCCGAAACGACCCCATCTCTGAAGCCACCTCGTTCCTGTGCTTCACTGTCTCACCCACTACACTCGGACTCTCACACTTACACACACACAACGCCACCTGTTGAGCAGATAACTCACCAGGCATTGCACCCCTATAGCATATTTTGAATATGGGAATATTCATACAGTGCTATTCAATCAGGGAACAATGAGGGTATTTTATTGACGTTTCGGTGGGCTTGTGGTAATGCACTGATACCAGGTACAGCACAAATTCCAGAAGAGATTGGACGTCCTTTCTCCAAAAGCGAGAATACGAGGCTGGGTTGATACGACTGTGGAAGAATTTATGACGTTCTTTGCCTTGTTGTTCCTCATGCCTCTGATCAAGAAGCATGTGTTGCAACACTATTGGAAGCACGACCCTCTCATCGCCACCCCAACTTTCAATAAGTTCATGACTAATGACAGATTTTTGTTGCTGCTAAGATTTATGCACTTTGCAGACAACGAAAATCCTAACAGGATTGACAGGATATGGAAAGTTCGGGATGTGTTCACCATGTTGTTGGAGAGGTATAGGAAATACTTTTACCCCTTCCTCAATTTGGTGATTGATGAGTCGCTCGTGCTCTTCAAAGGACGTCTTGTTTTCAAGCAGTACATCCCCTTGAAAAGGCATAGGTTCGGAATCAAGCTCTTCGTTTTGTGTGACTGCGAAACTGGAATAGTGCTTGACATGATCGTGTACACAGGCACTGACATTGACATACCGAAAGCCGCTGCCAATGACCCCATGGGCATGTCAGGTGCCATCGTCAGGAAAATGTTCGCACCTTACCTGGGCAAAGGCCACATCATCTACACTGACAACTGGTATACTTCTCCTGCTCTCTGCCAGTTTCTTCATGACAACCAAACGGGGTCATGTGGGACAGTCAGAAAGACAAGAAAGTTTATGCCAAAGTTCACAGGTAATGTCATTCCTCTCACAGATGCCTCCTCCAGTGACACACCTTCAGAAGACGACCTGGCCCAGGAACACCGCGAGAGGCATGTGCGAAGAAGGCGACGAAAGGGGCAGAAATACAAGCAGCTCGAGAAGTGTGGGAAACTGATAGCCCTGAAGTGGAAGGATAAGCGAGACGTCCACCTGCTTTCCACCGTCCACACAGGTGCCCAGGTGGATTCTGGCAAAATCCACTACCGAACCAGGAAGACAATCTACAAGCCCGACATGGTAGTGGACTACACTAAGAACAAGCGCCTGGTGGACAAGTCTGACTGTCAGCTGTCAGGCGTTGAGTGTCTGAGGAAGACTGTGAAGTGGTATCACAAGCTCTTCCTCCACCTAGTTGATATAACGATGCTGAACGCCTACAACTTGTGGTTGGTGAAAAAGGATATGGCCCCAAACCAGAAGCTGAAATTCCGGGAGTTCGTCTACAACGTCTCATACCAACTCCTGGAGAAGTATGGCACCACCACTCACAGACGTACGGCATGGCGTGGGGATCACGTTCCTGACCGCATCCAGCTGGGTGTCGAAAGACACTACCCCATCAACACTGAGATGCTTGGCACTCGTCACAGGCAGGTGCAGTGCACCATCTGCAGCTCCAGTGTCAGGAAACCCCATGTCACCAAAAGAGTCACCTCAATGTGCGCCGAGTGCAAAGTTCCACTCTGCCTGGGTGACTGCTTCAGGGACTACCACACCTTCAAGAATTATTGAGTGTCGCCCTGCCCTGCCCTGGACTCGCCCCCTGCCCCGCCCTGTCCTGGACTCGCGCCCTACCTTACCTGACCTGACCTAATTGATCACGCTACCTCATAATGTAACATATATATTATATAATGTATAAGTTCCAAAGATGTCCCTGTGATATAGCTTTTACATTATATAATTGTATGTTTCATTATTTAGTTTATAAGTTTCAAAGATTTACATGTAATATGCCTTATTTTTTTAGTATATCAATATATATGTTTGTTATTAGCCAAAGTCATGTGTATATAATTATTTTCTTACCTCAAATGAATTGTACAAAAATAAATATGTTTCAATAAATCCTGTCAAACCTACTAAGATAATAAAAAAAAACAATAAAAAAAAAAAAACAAGGTCATGTCATTGTATTCTTACAATATGATATATTCTATGAATATTTCATATTGTTTGAATACAATGGCATGATCTTGTAAAAAAGAAAATTTATCAAAAATTTTCTAGACAATATAAAACCTTCCCCATAACCCCCTCCTGGATTCGATCACACAACCCTACCACTCTTTGAGTTTTCCAGTCCGCGACCTTACCAACCATGCCACAGGAGCTCATACCAAATATCACTCAAAACTTTGTGTCTACAATCGAAATGACAATATACAAAAAAAAATGAATCATCCCACCAATTTACGTTTGTAAATTGATGGGATTATCAATTATATCATGCCAAGGTTTATAAAAGTTTGTCTCTGTCAAGAATTAGTAATTATATAACTTTATTCTGTCAAAAATTGCCCAAACACTCAGCAAAATTGCCCCTCTCAGTGCGACTCCACTCATTTTCACACGGTCAAGCGGTGACCCTTGCCGCTCCTTTATGCCCCAGCTACACCAGCAACAGCAGCTCTGTCTGGGAACAAAATTTGTATAAATACAATAATGGATAAAATACTCTTCACAAATACATTTGTATTGTATAATATTGTAAATAAAAAAGAAGAATAACTGTGTGGGTGTCGAAAATTGCTCAACCAGCTTTCTTATGTCTCGCCTACGCGCGTATATTGGATTATACATAGTCATGACTGTCATACAAATAATTGCAGTAGGTCTCGAATATACATTTAGATTGCATATTACTTGGAAATAAATAAGTAAACGTTTCTCTGGTGGCAATCTATCCTTTCGCAAGTGTAAGGAGACACCATTCTATATTTAGCCCTTTATCACAAAAGGCAATCTGCCTGTGTTTACTCGCCACCGTCGCTGGTGGTCTATAATATAGTACTTTATTTACAGTCAATGGCCTACATGTTTCTGTGGTACTTCACATGTGTCTAAAATGCAATGTCTGCTTGCATAAAAATGCAATTCTGAAGTCCATTTATACGTACGACATACGCATGTCTCAGTTTCTATCTCTCTCTCTCTCTCTCTCTCTCTCCATTCCTGACTCATGTTATTGTAAAACTCTTGGTGGCAACAAACACCAGACACCTGGTAGACATAAGGTTCAAAATCCCAAGACATCAATACGCCTCGGGCGCCTCCACAATTGTCACACAGCTGGCTATCTATCTAGAGATCTGCCTGCCTTCCTTCTCTCCACGACTCACTCACTCCCTCCCTGCTAGCCTCCCTGCTACCCAGCCACCCCCACCCACCCTTTCAGGCTTCCGTCTGCTAGAAACACATTCACAATTTGCGTAAATATCGCATCAATTGGGCTATATGCGGTATATTCCTTGTTATATGGGATGCCTACATACGTACACGTCTTTATTATAGCATGACAGTGCTCTAAATACAAGATTTACGTGATATTTATGGCGTAACACACCCTCTCCCCCTTTCATTCCCAGCACAACTCACTCACACCTTGGTTCACGCATAGAAACTCATTGATAATGTGCGTAAATATCGCATGAATTGGTCTATATGCGGTATATATTTCGATATATGGCACGTATACATACGTACAAGTCTGTATTATAGCATGACAGTGCTCTACGTACAAGATATACGTGATATGTATGGCGTAAACCACACTCTCAGCTCATAAATTGCCGCCAAATCTCCAACACATCTTCATTCCCGCCTAAAAATTCTCTTATAATTCCCTTATGTATTGCAATTTTTGGTCACTATGAGGCATATTCATTGTTATATGGGTGGCCTACACACGTATACATACTCTACATAGCCTAAAAGGGCTCAAAAAAGGAGATATACGTGATAATACGCTGTAACCCACCCCCTCCTCCCTCTCCTTCTTTCCCCTGGGCGCGTGAAAATTCGGCAGGGAAATCTCGCCGCTCGATGACAATCAAGCCGCGCGGTGCCATTCGCTCCACATTTTTCAACTACGGACTGTTCCCCCCCCCCCCCCCCCAGACATTTTTGGGGGGGTCAAATATATATGGGCCGATGCACGCAAACATTCCCTACACGATGAGGTACTTTTTATCGAAATTGGCAATAGGTCCCAAAATCATCATAGGTGCGCACAGTCTTACCCTGTAGAAAACCCCCTGTGCGCCGCGGAGAGGTTAATAATGGACTAGATGATAGGCTATATCTGCAACAACGGTACGCTAATTCCAAACCCTCGAACTATTACGCCGGTGAACAAAACACTTAAACCCTCCAGAGTTAATCTACTGGATAGCGGGTATCAATTAACTGGGTTTTAGTGCACTTCTACAAAGGCTTTCCGGTGACGGCAAAGCCTACTCACAACAGGAGTACTTTACGTTAATATAATGCTCTTAAGTAATAACAATGCTTGAATAAACTATTACAAGATTTAATTAAGGAGTATATGCTTACGTTAACTTTAGTATGAGTCTGAACTCAACACTCAACTCTTCAATGCTCTATGAAAACACTGGAAGTCTAGTCCTACAGCAAACAGATATGGAATCTTCTGAAAACGTCTGATGCTCTAAGATGCTCGTTTATATAGAACAGAAATAATGCAGGGGCAGGACACCGAAGCGTGTATCTTAAATACACCAATAACTAGGATACATATATATAAAACAAGGGAGTGCAACAACTCTGTGACAGCACTAATAACAGCCACTCAAAACAGTACTTCCTTAGCCAAAGTAACAGCCATACTGGGTTGTGCACCAAGCATCAACCTAGGCTAAAATAATACGTGAATAATTCCTATAGCATACGCAGTTAAAGTTAATAAACACAATGCTGTCGTTATTACTAATAAAGTCTAGCAGCGGAAAAAAAGGTACCAGGAGGCTAGGCAGAGCGCAAGCATGCTCGTAGCCTACTGTCTCCCCTTGAACAGATTTCCCTTATGTTACGTCCAGATCTCAAGTATCTGGTCTTACCCTGGTGCTCCACAAAGGTCAACAAATTGAGGTAGCCAGCATACAAGTAAGTGTAGGCAAATGCCCTTCGCTTGTATACTGCTACACTCGCACAGAAAAAATATGCACAAAGGTTACAGGCACCTAGCTCCGTCGAAGTCGTATAGGCTCTGACTGGCCATGTACATAACTCAGAACAACCACTAAAGATACCCTCCACTGTCTAGCATTAAATAGTAACAAAGAACAACTCAATAATTAGAAGCACCCAATGATAATATGACTCATGTGACTATGACTAATAAGCCCTAAAGCTAGTGCAAAACATATATGTGAGAACTGGTGCTGTTAATACGACTAGCCGACTATGGAAGTCGTATGCAGAACCAGAAGGGATAAGTAATTGAATAAAGATCAGAAGTATTGGAAAAGAAGAAGTTCAGAGAGAGAAACAGTAGTACAGGGGGTTAGATTGGGGACAGATTGCAAGGGACGTCTAGGACCAAGCACACCATGCCAAGCTCTG
Source organism: Lithodes maja (assembly GCA_037953745.1). Lineage (NCBI taxonomy): Eukaryota > Metazoa > Arthropoda > Malacostraca > Decapoda > Lithodidae > Lithodes > Lithodes maja. The sequence continues at coordinate 5,733 of JBAKBP010007859.1, read as the reverse complement.
AAGAGACACGCGGGCAGGAGCCCCTCAGCACCAACACTAGGACAGCGGCACCCAATCACAGACCACTACGTCATGAAAAGCAAGCGTCCTAGGACGCGCCAGGCCCGCCAGCCAATCAAGAGCGTGGGAAACCCCGCCCAAGCGGGGAAGGCACACGTACATACACACGCACATAATACAACCTCGCTGCCTCCTCCGTTCTCTCTCTCCTTAACTTCGCACTACACATCATATACTCTATCACTGATATAAAACACTTTCAAGTGTCACAGACAAGAATAAAGACCACCACTGATCTGTCTGTGACAACATGAATACTAGAAAAGAAAGAACATCGTTCTACGATTATTATAGCCCATTTCACTGCCCTGGCGAGCGCTAGCGAGTACGAGCACATTCTGGCTAGTTGGCCAGCGTAACACCCCGCCCAAGGTGTGGGACGTTTTAACCTCAGGTAAACGCCACATCTGACCAGACAGAATGCTCATAAACCCCACCTCACCTAGCTACTCCCCCAAGTTGTGAAAACAAGGCACAATCACAACATAAAACACTTCATTTTATAAAACAAATCTACACAACACTTCCCCAAAAGAATAGTATCACTTAACAATATTACGCTCAACGAGCAAGCTTCAACAAGCCTAGCCTACTAAGACAGAAACTCAGAATGTCTTAGATTCTTGCTGTAACATACTGCACTTATATACTATCAAAAGAAAGAGTTTTTATGTGAGGTTTTTATATTTTTTTAATAGTGTTTTTGGCGGCTTTGCACTACAGGGGCAAGCCTAATTTTTCTCAACTCTCAAACAAACACTGACTGAACGGCGAGGGTGCTCCATAACCCTTAAAGATCGGGGGCGGACTTAAGTCCTCCTCCAATTTGCAGCAAGTTAGGAGCATTATTAAGGTTTTTAAAGGGTTAAAATCGAGTGCAAATGGCCGGGAGCGCAGCGAGCCAGACAGCCGACTCCCCGGGCTTACCGCCGCCCATTAACTCATGTTCTCTGTGTTCTCGAGAGGCCGGCAGTGTAGCCAGTAGTGAGCATAGCTGGGAAAAATATGCCGCTATACGCTAAACTCCCATGTTACTGGTATCACTGTATGAAAACCACGAGTGCTACGTAGCTCGTTCTGGTCTCATTTTGAAGCTTTTAGCGCCTAGTATTTTGCTGAATACATTACTTTTCATGCAGATACTTGATTTATCATTCAGGAGGGCCTGAATATGCCCAAATAAGCCCAAAACCCCCCGCTAGACAAGGGGTAAGACATACCCTCCCGTGACAAACAATTAGCCAGAACATTATCAGCGCCCTTAACATGCCACACATCCAACTTGTGTTCCGGCAGCAAAACCACACCTGGCACTGATAAACTGCCCAGTCCATCACAAGACTGGCACTTCTCTTCACTCTCTCCGGCAACGGGGCCTGCCAATAACCTTTCACTAGTTCTACCTTAGTGATAAACGAGGCAGCCCCGATGCAGTCTATGGGATCGTCAACTCTGGATAAGGTATAGGCGTCTGTCAGGGATGATGCACCAACACTCTTGCAATCAACACACACAAAGGTCTTGCCACTCAACTCAGGTTACAAAGTTACTGGCAACGACCACTCACGAAATCCCTTATCCTTCAGACCCTTCTTCAACATGTAGTCCAGCTCTGCTTTCACGACAGGCTGTCGAGCAGGATTTATACGGTAGGGAGCCACTTTGAGCCTTGCACTGTCTCCAGCCTCCATGTCGGGTTCTACCCCATACATCAGGCCTGGAGAATCAACAAACATGCGGACGTACTGCCACAGCCTAGTAAACAACTTCTCTTGCCGCTTAGGAACAAGAGGTTGCAACTTATCTCGAAGAACAACATGCCCATTGCCCTCCCACAACCCAGCCGAGACCGCAGTTTCTACACTATAGTCTCCCTCCTTCTCCACCTTTGTCCCTAGAACAGCCAGGTCATGAGAGGGACAATCTGTACCACCTGTGCAGTCACTCCCATAGTTCATAATTGCTAAGACTTCCCCGCCGATACCCCGTACATGCGCACCCCCGCATTCCTTGTGACTACATCTGCCTGCGCAGCATCACCGCCTTCAGCGACATGGCCAGATACAGTCGGTCTATGGTAGGGCTGTTGCATATTACTAGGGCAGCATTGGGAGGCTATGCGACGACCGGGCGCATCCACTCCACAGCCAACCTCACCAATCTGCTCAATGTCCTGATTCTGACCACTACCCTTAGCAGCCATGGGTCGACCCTGACCTGACAACCATGCCAAAGCCTCGTCGCCCACCTTGAACCACTGAAACAACGAGGCCAACGGTTTACTAACACTCAAGTGACCTGCCAGCGGAACATCGTGCACCGCATGAGTTGTGAGGCCTGGGTGCTCGGCACAAACAGTGGGGTATGAACCGAGCAGGGGCTGGATCGCTGCACGCTGCAGCTCAGGCAGGTGCTCAAGCGCTTCCACAGCCACCTGCCTCGTGTTTCCCGCCCACTGCTCCGCCGAGACATGACAATCCCAACTTTTCACCACCTGTGCCTCACTGCCCCCTCTCCTTCTCCACCTTGGCCGCTGCAGACCAACACAGGGACAGTAGGCTGCTCAGGTGGTTGCCTCACAAACCCCTTTAACAGGTTCACATGACATGCTTCCCCGTCCTCATCGAGTTCAATAGCCCCGTTCCCACAACTCTCAAGACTAAGATCTTCTCGCTGCACCTGGGAACTACTCTGTCGCGGAGTGCCATCACGCCCTACCATGTCACTAGGGGGGACAGGTTCTGGGGCCACTCCGGAGCTCACCTTTGGGTCAAGTACCGAGTCACCAAGGAGTGTCGCTGGGTCCAAACTCTCAACCTGGCCAACCTTGACTTTCTCCTTCCGACCCTTCCTCCGCTGGTCTGAAATTTGGGTACTAGGCTGTGACACCTGAGCGGACTGAGAACTGGTGACAGCGCACGCCATCTGCTGCGTCTGGCACCTCTTGAGCCCCTCTTGCCCCTCCCTACTTGTGTCGGCCGCCCTCTCGGCAACGACTAAGGGTGGAACCTCGGAAATGAGCACCGCAAAGTCATTACCGAGAAGGAGGTCGACCCCCTCAACTGGCAATTTCTCCACAACACCCACATCCAACTCCCGTGTCACACCGTCCACCTCAAGCTCCACTCTGACCAGCAAGTAAGACCGCGTAGCATTGATACCTTGAACCACCACAACCCGAGCCGCGTTAATAGGCTTGCCAGTGAAGTTCTTAATAAGTGTCTGGGAAGCACCCGTATCACGCAGCAACCTAAGCCTATGCTCCATACCAGCCCACCTCACAGTGCCGTGCCCCCTATGACCACAAAAAACATCTCGGACGGGTGATGAGCCCTCCTGCTGCTTCTGCACCGGCGATGACTTCGCAACCGACTGTTTACCCCGGGCAAACGCGGAAGACCTCAAAGACACACCGATGTTGCTCACTAGTGACACCACTGCTGTAGGCGGTGTGCTCGGCCATGAGCGCGCAATATGCCCCTTCTCATGACACTTGAAACACTCCAATTCACTCTTGGACTTCCTCTGAGGTGAGGAAGGGCCTTGGCTTTTTTTTAACGGGAAGGGTTTCGACTTGGGATCAAAATTGGCACCAGTACTCTTAAATTGGTAATTAGTTGTGTCCTTAATTCAGGGGGGTGGAGTGATACGCCCCTGGTTACCTGCCTCAGCTCTCTGTGCAGACCCGCACCCACGAATCAACGACAACCTGAGGTCAGCCATCTTAGTCGCCTCCTGCAGAGTTTTAGGTTGCTTTTCTTTCAGGTTAAGATTCAAGTCACTGCCAGTACATTTTAAAAATTGCTCTAACAACACTAATTGCTTCACTGCATCAAAAGTAGTTGCCTTCTCCGATCTTAACCAATTCTCAAATGCATCTGACAGCTCGCTAGCGTGTTCCTGGAAAGACCTCTCCTTTCTTTTGGGAACAGCCCTAAATTTCAGCCTATAGGTCTCTGGCTGCAACTCATACGCCCTCAGGACAGCCTCTTTCAACGCCTCGTAATTCACACAGGAATCTAGGAGCAAAGCATCGTACGCCTTGAGTGCTTTCCCCGTCAATCGTGACGAAACAAGGGCTGCCCACTTCTCCTCGGGCCATTGGTGCTCCTGGCACTTTTTCTCAAACCGGAGAACAAATTTGGTAACTCCTAACTCATCAAACACTGGAACCAACTTTAGTAGATGCGACAGGGACTGGTCATGGGGTCGCCCCCCCTGGACGACCCGGTTCCTTGTCAAAACTACACGCGTTTTCTCTAGATCAATATCAGCACAATACCTTGCAGACTCAGCCTGATACTTGAGCTCAGCCTCTCGCTGCTGCTGCTGCTGCCTGAGCTCAGCCTCATGCTTTCGCTGCTCGAGCTCAGCCTCATACTTCCGCTGCTCGAGCTCAGCCTCATGCTTAGCCTGTCGCTCCTGCTGCTGAAGTTTGGCGAGCTCGAGCTGAAACAACATCTCGGAAGACAAACCCTGAGGAGGAGTTGCTGCTATTGGGGACCCACCCCGTGAATCACCTAGAGGTATACCCAACTGCCAGTGGCCATCGGCCTGCGGGAACGTACCCGGCTCCGGAGCCCGAGGAGGCGCCATGATAGGAGTCGAGTGGAATGGGGGCTGGGCCGAAGGTGCCCCAGCTCCCGCTCCACCCGAAGCCCCATGTACCCCACCGAGCACCCAGGTAACCAGCTCATCTCTCGACAAACCGCTAGTACCGGAAAACCCTAAGACCGTGGCTACACACTGCAGTCCGTACCGGTCCAGCCCCGACACCCGGTCCGCCGACACAGGCTCCTCCAAAAAAATCCGAGCATCCTCCTCATTGTTCACCACCCGAACGCCGTTAGACAACTACACCTTTTCCACCTCCTCGCCTGTCTCTCGCACTGTGCCCTCACTATGTTCAGACCCGTCCAGTGACATGATGGAGTCAACAAAAAAATTCTCAAGTCAACACAAAAGTAGCCAAACTCTCGCGTAGCTTTACTCACAAAAAATATTCGAAGATGTTCTTGAGTGCAATACTAGGTCACCAATAAACTCCAACAAGTTCTATATATCCTCAAAACAATGTCCACTGCCAACAATGCGAGATTTCTCCAAAAAACCTGCAATATTCAGTTCACTATATACTGGTCTAAGGTCGCCATTTGTTATGACCGGCACTACGAAATAAACAAGGGCACTTAATAATGGACTAGATGATAGGCTATATCTGTGACAACGGTACGCTAATTCCAAACCCTCGAATTATTACGCCGGTGAACAAAACACTTAAACCCTCCAGAGTTAATCTACTGGATAACAGGGTATCAATTAACTGGGGTTTAGTGCACTTCTACAAAGGCTTTCCGGTGACGGCAAAGCCTACTCACAACAGGAGTACTTTACGTTAATAAAATGCTCTTAAGTAATAACAATGCTTGAATAAACTATAACACGATTTAATAAAGGAGTATATGCTTACGTTAACTTTAGTGTGAGTCTGTACTCAACACTAAATTCTTCAATGCTCTATGAAAACACTGGAAGTCTAGTCCTACAGCAAACAGATAAGGAATCTTCTGAAAACGTCTGATGCTCTAAGATGCTCGTTAATATAGAACAGAAATAATGCAGGAGCAGGACACCGAAGCGTGTATCTTAAATACACCAATAAGTAGGATACAT